>PVIU01009855.1:0-26213 GCA_004026605.1 Ondatra zibethicus | reverse complement strand
AGAAGCTGCCGTTCAGGCATGGAGGGGGCCATCTCTGCCACCCTGGGCTGAGCAATAGTCCTGAAATATTGATGGTTTGTGGATGGGAATGGTGCTGAAGACATTTAACTTTTATTAAAATAAATGAATCTTGCAACAACAGTGTTGCTTTCCTGTGCGCCCCATTTCTTGAAGTAGAAGGGAAGGAAGAGGCCCTCATCAGAAGGAGGTGAGACAAGAATGGCACAAGCTTTGGGGTTCATGGCTTGAAGTACTTTCCGCACGGGATCGTATTTGGAGAAGGGCAATCACCATGTACGACTGAGGGTATATCCCCTCGTAAATCTGTGAGATACTCTGGGGGCAGTCAGTGCTGGGCATTCCTTGGACTTAGCTTGGGTTCAAATCTGGACCTTGTTATTTTTCTATCCATAGCCTTGGGCAAGCTGTCAGTCTTTCCAAGTTCAATGGAGAGATAACAGGTGCAAAACCCTTTGCCCAGAGCACATAATAAAAGACAGATACAATTGTTATTACTGTGACTTTGTACCTATTAAGAGGTTTCAAAACACCAGGTTGCATATAGTAGATGTCACTGTCCCACATGGAAGAATGAAGGCTAGGTAAGTAAAAGTATGGCCCCACTGGAGGAATCCATGGGGTCACAGCCCCAGGACCCCATCCAGCCTCCAGCTATCTTCCCTAATAGTATACACAAGGAAGAAAGTTTCTAGAGAAAATAGCCGTTGCAACTAAAATGACTATGGTATTGTTTTTAAAGTTCAGCTATGGGGACTGGAGAGATGGCTCAGAGGTTAAGAGTACTTGCTGCTCAAAAGAGAACCAGGGTCCCGTTCCTAGCACCCATGTGTGGACTAACAACCACCCATAGATCCAGTTCCTGGGGGATCCAATGCCCCCTTTCTAACCTCCATGGGCCCCAGGCACGCACATGGTGCACAAACACACATGCAGACATAAAAAATTAAAACTAGAGGGCCAGCAAGATGACTCAGCAGGTAAAGGTGCTCAATGCCAAGTCTGACAACCTGCATCCCGCCCCTAAGACAGACCCACATGGTAGAAGGACAGAACAGACTTCTGCAAGTGAGACTCTGACTTTACTCATTCACTAGGATGTGTGCACACCCACATCAAATAAACAAACCAACCAACAAACAAATAATAAAAATTGAAAATTCTCGCTGCTAAAGAGGGTCAGGTTAGACCCCAGGACAGCCATCTTGGTACAAAGAGTACTGGAAAAAGAGAGGGTTTTTAGGGAGAATAAGGGGATATCCCCCCTTTCTGGATATAGAGACTTCCACAGGTCACTGTTTTTGGGGACCTATGGTAGCAGGCAGATCACTTATCACCAGGGCCTGCCTGTCTATTGTGGCGTGCGAGCTCCTGAAAGCAGAAGTCTACAACAAGCTGGGACTCCTTGCTGCTCAGCTCCGAGACAGAGGCATAGCCAGCATGCAGTGACTCCATAAGCTTCCTGAAGGTATAGATGCGACTGTGTGCTATATCCAGAGGCTAACCCAGGGCCAGGCATGTGTGGGTACTAAGAATGCAATGAATGGATGGATGGATGGATGAATAAGGATTTGTTGTATCAAGTAGGGTTTCTGCCTTCCAACTTCACTGCAGAGGAGGCCATTCCATCGTTTCTGTCAGAACATCAGTGTTTACAAGGAAGAGTTGGTACACCCTGGCTTGCTGGGACTCCACCTTGGGACTCTATGCCTGGGATGCTCTATGAAACCAAAAGGGGTCAGTGACTTGAAGGATGGGAGAGGAAAAAGAACAACGTGGTTCCCTTCTGCCTGGCAGTTCACTCCTCCCAGCCCTAGCTGACTGGGGGACATCATCCTACTTGTCACCAGCCCTCTGGCCCACTGCTGGGGCCTGGGCCTTCTGTCTGTTCACAGTCACATGTCTGGTCCCAGGAAGGGTGCAAGCCATCTGCTGGTTCCTGGTAGTGAGACAAAGGCTTGGGCCACAGGCTACCTGGAAGGATGCTTTCACAGTCAACATGCTGGAGGAAGGGCTGGCACAGCCAGCGCTTCTTCATCCCTATTGTCTCCTGGGAATAGGGGATCTAGGACCTCCTGAAGGACAGGGGGCTATTAGGCCAAGGTCCTCTGCTTGAAGGCTGGGGACCGAAGTGGAGCACTAGCATTGCCAGATGAGTGGCTGTCCTGAATTCACACATGCTGTGTGTCCTCACAGGGAGCAGCTAGGGGACAAGGGGGTCTATCCGCCATCCCACCTCCTTCACCCTCACCTCTGCGCCTCTTTCCAGAATGTGTAACCAACTCTTGACCTCTGAGAGGGTTTTGCTAGCATGGATTTGCCTGTCACAGCTCTGCTTCTCTGAGGAGCTGGGGAGATGGAGCCAAAGCCCTACTTCCTGGACCAGGACACAGTTGTTCTGAGCCTCCACAGCTCGGGAGGTCTTGTTCCTGCACCCTGGATGAATTCACCCTGGGGTGAATCCTCTTATGGGTACTCTCTCCTTGTTATCTGGAGGGAACCCCTGGCTTGACTCCTTCAGAGTTGATGCTATCCTTTAGTTCAGTTACAGTATTGACCAAGAATCTACTGTGCACCAGGGCCTAACTTCTGGGTACATACAAGAGGTGGTCTGTGAGCTGGTTCTGCCCCCACTCCTCTCTAGGAACAAGTGAGACTTGCAGGTCCCTGAGAGTGCAAAAAATGTACACCCCTTCCCGTGTTGCCCTAGTCCCCCTGTCTCTGCTCCATAGACCCTCATACTCCTTTCCCCCGGCTTGCCTCCACAGGGACCATGGGTTTCAGTAGCATCTCTCTCAACCCATCCTGATACTCACCCTTTGTATTCTGTGCTTGTGCTACAGCAGCCCCCTCTTCCTCAGTGACCCTTCAAGACAGGACCATAACATCTTCCTTACATCTCTAACATCACCATGGGCTGTGGACTGACTGACTTGGTCGTCCTGAATGGAAACACTGAAATCTTACTCTCAAGGTGAATATAGGAAGAGGTATATCCTTGAAGGGGTGTTGCTGGGACCCTGCTTCCCTCGAAGCTAGTGGTTCTCAACCTGTGGCTCATGACCCCTTGGGGATCACATATCATTGCTTCAGGTGTTTGTTATCATGACAGGACACTGCCTAATACAGGCCAGCTGAATAATGATGATAGCTTCACTTATTAAGTACCTACTGTTTACCAAGCACTTGGTAAATGCTTAATTTTTATCAACATGCTCATCAAGTCCTCATTAAATAATGTGGTTGATACAGTGCATTATTTTATCCATTTCACAGAATGTAATGCCGAGACTCAGAGAGGGCCATAACTACCTTGCCTAGAGCCAGACAGTTACTTTTAAAACCCATACTTGGGACCAAGGGTTGGGCATTTAAGCACTGGGATAGACTGCCATGGACCTACCTGACCTAGCCCCACCCAAGAGCTAGCCTGGTTGAGGAGTAGCCTCAGGTACTCTGGCTCTTAGCTGAGTCTTGCTGTCTGCAGCATCCTGTGACTCCTGTCCCTCTGTGCTGGGCAGCCTCACATAGACACCAATGAGAAGGCCTGTCACCTAGAGCCCAGGTGCCCCTTCCTGGAGGGACATGCTGCTTTTGGGGTGAGGGAGACAGAGTGGGCAAGGAGGAAGTGCCTAGGGCCTGTCATCTTGTCCCCCATTCTTACCTTCTCTATTGAATGACAGTCAACTAGAGCAGTGGTGTAGGAGGAGAGTTCGAAGGACCCACAAGAGACTGTTAATTTTGGCTTCAAGCCCATGGTGGAGTTAAATGATTGGAAAGCTCCTAATTGGGGTGTGGAGGCGCATGGCTGAGGCAGCTACAACTGTGACAGCTAGACCATGTGCCTGCCCTGAGATCAAGTCGCTTACGGGATATATCCTATAGGAGGGGTATACATGCCCAAGCAAGGAGGAACTGCAGCCAATTATATCCCATGTGAGGACAGAACTAGAGGCTTCAGAGTTGTCTCTGCAGCTGGAAAAAGACACCAGGGAGAGATTTCAGAACTGGCCACCCAACAGACAAGGTAGGCTAGCTTCAGCCTCCGCTCTGGGGAAGGAATGGGGGTCTAGGCTGTCCTTACTGCAAAATCTGGGACCCAGGGCTTCTGAAATAGAGGGTAGGGTTTTATTCTAAGGCATAGAGCAGAAACTTCTCCAGGAGGGAAAATGCCCTGAGAATAGTTTTTAGACTAGTCTTAGTACTGTATATTGGGATTTGCATTTGAACACTTTCATATTAAAAAAAAACAACAATAACAAACAGCCCTCAACATTCAACTCCTAAGTGACACAGGTGTGGCAGGTCCGGGATGGTGACACCACAGCTTTTCCATACGTACGTCATTTCGTCCCTTGTTCAAACCGATTTCGTATCTTCCATTTCATTTGCTCCCACAGCAAGTGGAGCAGACATTGCTCATCTCGTTTTGCAGATAAGAAATTGCTGAGACACTGCACTAAGCAGACTAGAACCTGGAATCTTTAACCCAGGCTCAGCCTCCTCCCACTACAAAGTGTTTCCTTCCTCAAGTCAGATCTGTTTGTCCGCTGACTGAAAAGCAAGTGGATCCTAAGTGGTGAGAATGTAACAATACTGCAGAAATCTGTTCAGGGCTCGTGCTGGGCAGACAGCCACACTGGCCTTCTGGAGTCCTAGGAGACAGCTCAGAACTTGGAAGACAATGTTCTATTCCATGGTTCCCCACCGGGCCTGTGTGTTGAGCTCAATGAGCATTCAGAGAAGAGTAAATGCTTGGACCATTTTCCCCATGGAAGGAAGCGACCTGGCTCAGGGTTGCAATGTACTGCTGCTGGTATCTTTTCTGTGGCTCAGGGGTCTGCTCCCTCTCCCCGGCCCTGGCCATCAGTCAGAGATATCTGGATAGTCAGGGCTCGGAGAACAGAAGAGAGTCCTAGTTAAGCCTCACATCTGGCAGTCACAGCTCCAAAGAGGTCCAAACAGTCCAGCACACTCCTCCCTGATTACTAGTCCAGCTGGTTATATGTTGGCTCAGCATCTCTAATCATCCAGATCCTCAGTACTGGACAAGGCCTGGGAGGGGCTGGCTGAGTGCCCTGGATCCTCACACATGGTGGTGCCCACCCTTCCAGGGCATCCCTGTGATACAGATGTCAGTCCTGTAGTCAGAAAAGCAGAGAGCGGCCCAGAAGACAGCTGAGGGCATGGTGGAGATCTGGGCGGGGCTGCAGATCAGTGGTGCATTTGGAGTTGAGCCCTGTGTGATCCATGGTCTCCAGTGCCCATGCAGACTTCAGGACATGTGTCACGAGAGAATTCCAAAGGGTCCTCCTGGATCACACATTTCCATGTCAGCTATTTATGTGTGTTTCCTAAGGTTCTCCACATGTGGCCCAGGCCATTTTGCTGAGGCAGGCAGACAAGACCCAGGTGTTATGGGGTAGCTCAGCAGCAGCAGACTTCACAAAAAGCCAGGCTTTGGCCTTGCTCTGCTCTCAGGAGGCCTGGACCCTTCTGGATGAAATGTCTTCTCTTCCCTGGGAAACCGATACAGCTGTGCTGTATAGAGTAGAACTCAGGAGCACAGCTCAGCCATGCGCTTCAACAAGTAAGATTTAAGGAAGCGTTGGGGCCATCGCTCCTCTTGATGTCCAGGTTATCACACACCCCATGAGCAGAGGGAAAGGAAGGTGAGAGGGAGATTGGATTTACTGTAGTCTATGATAATGGTCTGGTTTCCAGGAAAGACACCAGTCTGTCTGTTTCTGCCCACATAGCCCCAGACTGCTAGCACACACTAGCTGCCGGCTCAACTCCCAGTTAGCTCCAACACTGTCCTGGGAAGGCAAGTTCCCCAGACTCTATCACTAGGTAACAAGCTAGCGTGACAGTCTGGTTCCAAAGCACCCTGATGTGCATTGTTTCACTCACTGGACCTTGTACAGCAGGGTTAGTGTTTCTGTTTGTCTACTACTGGGCTGTAATGACAAAATACCACAGACTGGGGGACTCAGAAATTGGAAACTCGTTCTCATAGTTGTGTAGGTTAGGAAGCCCAGGGTCAGGAGTTGGCAGATTTGGTGTCCCACTAAGGGCCTAATTCCTGACTCATTGATGACAATGACTCTTCTTGCTGGGTTCTCACACAGTGGATGTGGTAAAAGGTTTCACTTCGGTCTCTTTTCCAATGGCACTAATGCCATTAAGGAGATTCTTGAAGGTCTCCTCATGCCACCATCTTGTGGAGTAGGATAACAGTACCTGAATTTTTTAAAGAAGATTTTTTTTTATTTTATGCATGTGGGCGTTTGCACATATGTGTGTATGTGCACCTTATGCATGCAATGCCCACAGAGGCCAGGAGAAGACACTGGAACCCCTGGGCCTGGAGTTACAGACAGTTGCTGGCTGCACATACATACATGTTGGGAATGGAACTCGGATCCTCTGGAAGGGGAACCAGTGCTCTTAACTGCTGAGCCATCTCTCCAGTCCTGTTAACACTTGAATTTTTGAGTCACATAAACACCAGTTCCACACAGTACAATAATGCAAAGATTGGCATTCTGCTCACAGTCGCAGGAGGGCTCCGGCTGACCTAGTCTCATTTCTGTTGCTGTGATAAAATACTCCGACACACTGTAACTTGTTGGAGAAAGAGTTTATTTTAACTTCCAGGTTCCTGTCCCTCATTAAGGGAGCAGTTAAGACCAGAACTTCAGCCAGCCAGTCACATCACATCCATAGTCAAGTACAGAGAGAAGTGAGCACACACAGGTGAGTGGCTTGCTTGAGCTCAGCTTGAATTCTCCACACCTGTAAAGCTCAGGACCCCTGCCTAGGGAATGGATCCACCCACAGTGGGCTACAGCTTGCCGCATCAATTAACTTAGTTAAGACATCATCTCGCAGACACGCCCACAGCGAACCCAATGCAGACAAGCCCTCGCTGTGGCTCTCTTCCCGTAGGTTGTATCAAAATGACAAAGCTTTCATACCGACTGAGGTCTTCACTTTTGCATGGCGACCACAGCTCCTCTTAATGCCATCTTGTAGCTTGAAAGTATAGGTACAGAGTCCTGCCTCAGTATCTGCACGGGAGTGGCTCCAGGGTTCTCTTTCCCTTACAGATGCCAAAATCCATGAGTACTCAAGTCCTTTATAGAAAACCATATACTTTATTTATTTATTTATTGGTTTTTCGAGACAGGGTTTCTCTGTAGCCTTGGAGCCTGTCCTGGAACTAGCTCTTGTAGACCAGGATAGTCTCGAACTCACAGAGATCTGCCTGCCTCTGCCTTCTGAGTGCTGGGATTAAAGGCATGTGCCGCCCGACTTCCATCTTTAGATTTCCTTATCATACTCAAATCAATGTTATGCTATATAATTGCAAAAAATAATAACAAGAAAAGCCTGTACATGTTTGTATAGATAGGCACATTCTTATTTCTATGTATTTTCTATGTATATGCATGTGATTGTCTGAGACAAGGTTTCTCATTATACTCTAGGCTAGCCTCAAGCTTACAGGCCTCCTGCCTTGCCCTCTAAAGTGCATGTTACCATGCCCACTTCTTCCCAGGGATTTTTGGATTGCAATAGGTTGAACCCTTACATGTAGGACCTGAAGATACAGAGGGTGACAGATGCCATCCATATTTGGCAGGGAGAAAGAAGTCCGATGTGATCCACCTGAGTGCAGACACGTCTATTCTGTAAAGCAGGACATGG
This sequence comes from Ondatra zibethicus, assembly GCA_004026605.1. Taxonomy (NCBI): domain Eukaryota; kingdom Metazoa; phylum Chordata; class Mammalia; order Rodentia; family Cricetidae; genus Ondatra; species Ondatra zibethicus. Next base: position 18,482 of record PVIU01009855.1, on the reverse strand, counting down.
GTTCAATGCCAGAAAGTAAAGAAAAGGGCAGCTATGGTCCAGCCAGACCTTGATACCTATTTAGAAACATCTTTGCTGCAGTGGTCTTACTACTTGCACAGACAGCTATTAGTTAAATTAATTATACTTGCTAAATGGGCCTTGTGGGGCAGTCTCCAAGGCAGCCCAAAGATCTAGCCAATGATGTTAACTTCTGGAAGATTGCAATGCCCCATCTCCCCTCCCCTAATATTAAGTGAATGTTCTCCCATACCTACTGAAGATAGTTTATTCAACACATTGGTCTTGCATTTCCCTTGACCTGGAAGAGGAAAGCACTCACGTGCAATGTGTGGGTACATGCCATCCATGGTCAGGTCTTTGGGCTGTGTGTCTGCATAACAATGAGTCCCACCATTGCACCCTCCATGTGCATGAACATTTCCATGTATGTGCACAGCACTACTACATTTGTGGTCACAAGTGAACCTGTGATCAGTAGATGAGGACAGCTCCCCTCCCTTCTAGGCCCCTACTCTGAAAGCACACAGCTGTCTGCTTCAGCCTTGCTCTGCCATGCCTGCAGCATGCTGTTTTGGTGAGTTGTCAAATGTAAACAACAGATCCTAGTATCTCCTTTATGAGGAGGCCAGGACAGGCAGGTAATTTATCAAGCATTATTTAAAATAGTCCCCCAGCCTCTTGCTTCCTCTCCTTTGTTACCGTCTCATTCTTGATTGTTTCTTCTCTTTTCTGCCTGGAGAGTGACAGCCCCCTGCTAATACAGCCTTGGAGATGCCAGGTGTTGGTGAAACTGACACCTTGCTGCCTTGGCATCCCTCCCTGAACTGACTGCTCCCTGGCTAACTCAGGTACACACGGTGGCTCCTGTCTGCATGCCTGCACTAGAGCTGATGGATGAGTGGTACCCCACACTGCAGAAGCTCAGGAATCAGCCACTGGTGCTGTGATGTGCTGAGTGATGAACCCACTAACGAGACTCCTGACACCGGCCGGCCCATGACTCTTCTCACCCTCCAGCCTTTTAAGCAGGCCCAGGTGCCAGGTGCCAGGTGCCATGACCTTGTGTACCAGTCTGTGGTCCTCTAACTAGATTCAAAGAGAGAGAGAGAGGGAAAGTGAGTTGCATCAAGATTCCCTGTCATCTCTACCCCGAGATGAAGTGACAAAGGGCAGCCAAGGAAAAATAACATTGTTTAAATTTTATGCTGCTGATTGCCAAGCACTGGGTTAGCTTCCAGACGTTCCCGTACTATTTCATTTTACTTTGTGTAATAGGTACCACCTCCATATAGAGCAGAGAAAACTGGGCTGCAGAGGATGGTGCCAATCATAGGCCCAGGAATTACCCTTGCTCTGCGTACCAGTTGTCAATGATGACCACAAATAACAAAATCACCTCTAGCTAATGTAACCAGAAAAGACATTTGGGAGGAAGAGACGGAAAGATCCCAGACCTCGGGAGAACTTAACAAAAATGTGTGAGCCCAAAAGATTAGAGTCAGAGCCAAGGTCAGTGTCACTCTAGGTCCTAGGGTCTGGGAGGAGTCTGTTAGGAGGCCAGAGCCCTGGATTCTGGGTGCCACTAGGGCCACTGACACTCTCTGCATCTATCCTGGTATCTAAGGGCCAACACGCCACATGTCACACCTCAGTGCCTAGGGACAGGGCACTTTGACTCAGTCCTGCCTTTGACCAGGAGTCATTTGCATTGAGTCACAAATGCAGATTAGGGGTCCCCAGAGGAGCAGCCAACCCAGATGAACCTGAAAACCAGGTGACTACTCCCAGCTGGTTAGGTTGCCCTGGCTTCCAGTGAGGCACTCTCTGTGTCACAAAGTCCCCAATAATGAGGTTCCAGGCAATCAGAATTGAGGCCATTAAAACCTGAATTTGGCCATGACTGTGCCATGTCACCAGCTGACTGTCATTTGTACATCAACAAAGCAAAATTCAAACTCAGGACTTCTGGCTGCCTGGGTCAGAGTCCTTTCTGTTGAGACTGTGTTTCCCTAAACTTTTCATAAAAAGTGACCATCCTTGATGACACATTGGAGTGAACTTGTCACTCCAGTGACTGACTTAGTAAGGTAGATAGACACATGATAGATAGATACAGTTGATAGAGGATAGGTCAATGGCAGACAAGAGAGAGAGATAGATAAGATAGTAGAAGATAAGTGGATGGCAGATGAGGGGACCTAGATATATAGACAGACAGACAGATAGACAGATAAAAAGATGGATACAGATGACAGGACAGTTAGATAGTAGCGAGATTAGATAGATGGTAGATGATTGATAGATAGTAGATACACTAATTAGAAGTTGATGGATGTTAAATAGTAAACAAATGTATTATATTAGATCAAATTAAATTGACCTGAAAAGGTATTTGGGGGAGAAGAAGCCCATTACATATTTCTTCATTATACTATTACAGCAAAAATTAAACAAAAATCCCCTTGAACTTGAGGCTCTTCTTACCCAACTGCTTGCCTGCCATCTCCGCCTACATACACAATGGCTGTCTCAAAAACAGCACGCCAGTGTCTCTGTGCCTGTTCTCCATCACCACCAGCCTAGGCTCCCTGCATCTTCCCAGCTCAGCTGGGGTCTTGCTTAATTAACCTGCTGTTTGCTCAGACCCAACCCTTCAGAATCTTCCCAGACTCTTTCATGTTCTCCATCCATACATTGTCTATGCATGTGTTATGTAACATCTATACACATCCTATATATGCGATGTCACAAAAATTTTTGGGCCACCTCCTTTAGCCCATATTTGCGAACTTGCCACAATCACAGCTGCCATTCTGTTTCAAGTACTAGCACCTCCTCCTTGGATTCTTATTACAGCTTTCTAAATTAGTTCTTCTGTTCTTCAAGGTTTTTCTTATCCCCGTGGCCAGAGTTTTCCTTACAAAGCCTACATCATGGCCTAGACTGCAGTTCCACTGACAGAGTACTTGCCTAGCCCGCTTGACACCCTGAGCTCAATGCCCGGCACTGCATAAATTGAGTGTGGTAGCGCACGCCGGCAAACCCTGCACTCAGGAAGTGGAGGCAGGATGATCAGATGTTTAGTGTCCCTCTCAGCTACATAGAAACTTGAGGCCAGCTTGGGGTACGCAAGATAGAAAACACACATCACATGACGTCACTCTGTGGCTTCCAATTCCCCATGGCTTCCAGTTCCCTCATAGGAATAGCAGTGTTCTCAAGGTGTCTTCCACACGTCCTCCCAGTCTGGACTCCATTACCTCTGATATCTGCTCCTCCCTTCCTGCTCACTCCTCACTAGCCATAAAGCCCCTTTCCTGCTCCGGAATGTGGCCCTCTTGCTCTGCCTCTGGCCTTTACAGGTGCTCCAGATGCTCTTTTTTCTGGCAGAACACTCTTCCCCACACATCTACATTGCTTCCTTCTTATCTCCTCCCGCCCCTTTGCTTGGTGCTGTCTTCTAATGAGGCCTGCCCTGACCCTCTCTTTTCTCGGGTCCTACTTTCCCCACAGTACTCATCACCTGACATGTGGCATTTGTTTATTTTATTTTTTTATTTATGTGCTCTTTGTCTGTCTGTGTTAGAATGCCGACTCTAAGGGTTCAGAGGTTTCGCCTGTCCAGTGACATATTCTCTGGGAGCTAGAATGTTGCTTGACTCTCAATTCATACTTTTTTGAAAGAATGAAGAAAACACAAAGCATTTGGGAGGGAATAATGTAAATTTGCCTAACAGGTAGGTACGAGCCAGCAGACCATAGTTTCTCAGTCTTAAACAATAAACCCATAAGCACAGCATTGTCAACCTAGCTTTGTGCCTGCAGTGGCTTGGTGTGATTGTGACTCCAGGTTTTCAATCCGTTCTCTTCAAACTCTTGATAATCTCCATTGACAAGAAGCTCTGCGTGCAGAAGCCAGCAGCACATTCAAAATTTTGCCGCAGTTGAAATTATATTTAAAGACTCTCCGAGCTCTTCCTTTTCTTCCATTGGCAGACGTAATGTTGAAATATCCAGCGATAATGCTAATGGATTTGAATGCTATTGAGCTTCTTCATACCAAGCATTTCACAATAGTGCTGACGCTCTAACCTGGAACAGGTGGGTGCATTGTTGGAGCAGACATCCTGCAGCTGGCTTAGATGTCTTTAATGGCAAAGGAGCTGGCAATGTTTATAGTCACCTCAGCTTCCCTCCCCCTGCTCAGTAGCAACTTCTTAGGGTCTGTACTGTGCTTCTGCTCAAAATAAAACACACATTACATGGTGTCCCTCTAGAAGTCCTCTGATCTCCACAGGGCCTCTTACCCTAAAGGAAGCTGCCTGTTGTCAAATCATGGAAACATCCAGGTGACAGAGGCTCTTCCAAGCAATGTGAAACATGCTGTGACATCAGGACGTGATTGAGTTGTTCAGGGTCTCCTGATGGGTACTATGAGACCCACCATTACATCCTGTTCTTCGTACTCAGCATGGGAACACCAATAGCCTCAGCTCCCTCCTGCCTACATGGGAAACTTTGAGACCAGGTAGCCACACCCCAGTGTACCAAGGCACATTACTTGGAAGGTTGACCTGTGGCTCACTGGGGCTGGAGTCTACTGCTGACCAGCTATTTGTCCTTTGGTGGGTCAACTTTCTACTCTGAAGTCAGGTTTTTGTATTTTTGAATGGAAGAGCTGATTAAAAAGAAATTGTCAAAGAATTTTCTGGGACTCCTGGGATTGTGCGGTAATGCCATGGAGACTGATTGGGATAAGACCAGGAGGGGTCCAGCCGGGAAAGGCTTTCCATATCCCCCTCTTTCCCAACAGTACCTCTACCCTGATCAGATTTATATTTTGATATCCTATAGATGCCTCTGGTAAAAAGAGACTCCTGCAGCTAACAGAAAATTTGAAATCGGTGTACTCTGATGGTCTCTCATCCCTGGGGCCTCTGCCTCCCATTGTCCCTTTGCTCAAGGAGAAGAAAATAATTCAGAATGAACTTTTTAATATATTTTACCATAAAAATGCCATCTTTCCCTAATAAAAATAAGACAAGAACCCCCAGAGTGGCTACTGAAAAGGATTTTCTCAGCGTGATGGGCCGGATGGCCCACGCATCTTGTCACTGTATTTGAGTCAGCTTCCGCATGGCTCCTCATAACCCAAGCCCGCTGTCTCCCACACACCGCCTCTAGGGAGTGATGGAAAACCTTTTTTTCTTCTCCATAGCACGGGGAAGACAACATTGGGAGTTGCTTCCAGTGATACTTTATGGGGATCACTGGGATAGCACAAGAGCAAACAGAGAATGTGACATAGCTTAGCCATCTCGTTTTTCAGCTGTGACCAGTCTGTCAGGGTTGAAAAACCCTATTTTGTCTTGTTGGTCCTAAGAGTTTCAGCTTTCCACATTTCCCTCTGTGGGGGCAGCCATCACCTAACAGAATCTAGAAAAGTCCACTTTAGTCCTCACTATCTTTGCCCATTTCATAAGCTGAAGCTAACCTCCAAGTGAAGAGCCTTCTTTTTAATGGCGTTAATCCACCTCTTCTTATGGGATGACACTTTCTGACGGGTGCCCCCTACTGGCTAACATTAACAACAGCATAAATAGCTCTTGCAAAAAGATGGCTTCAAAGGACTGTTTACAGATGCTGAAGCAGAGAAAGATGCAGCAATTTTTATAATACTTCCCTGTTTAATGGGAGCCGAGAGACGGCTAGAGACCCTGAAAGTCTGTGGAGGGTCCTTCCCAAACGCCTGCGTGTAATAGGACAGCCCAGGGACTCAAGATTTCACATGATCTTGTGTGTGTGTGTGTGTGTGTGTGTGTGTGTGTGTGTGTGTGTGTGCGCGCGCGCGCGCTCGTATACACATAGCATACACATAAACGTACAGGGGCATATGCATAAGCATGCATGTGGAGGTCTGAGGACAAGTTTGAGTGTTGTAACTCAGATGCTCTCCTTATTTTGAGACAAGGTCACCAAACTTAAACGAAACATAAACTAGGGTAGCAGCTTAGTAACTCCAGTTTCATTTGCCCTCAGTCCTCCTCGCTCCTTCACTGGAACTTCAAGCCTGTATGTACCGCTATGCCTGGCTTTTTATGTGGGTTCTGGGGATCAAACTCTGCTCTTCAAGCATGCGTGGCAAACACTACCAACTGAGCCATCCTCCCCAAGTCCTCTTAATCCTTAAGAAAACCCATTAGGGAGTGCAGGCAGGGTGATGTTGATTGCTCCACTGTCCCACCCAATGCTTCTGTTCACAATTCAGACCCCCAAAGGAATGGCTTTGTTTTGGATAAAGACAATGTGCCTCTGCTGGCATCTGTAGCCCGAGTTCCCTCAATAGGCAACTGTGACTTCCAAAAAGGCTCAGGGCCAAAAATGCAGAGAATGTCAGAGCCCAAGGCTTCCTCTTCTCTGAGACTCTGATATTTGCATGAACACTTTTGCTTGCTTATTTATCCTGTTTTCTCAAATTAGAAGTGAAAACCAGAACAAAGCAACAAGAGGCATTCCTCAGGATGGAATTACCTTCCTAGCCTTGGGGTTTGATCTTGCCAAGACAATTTGGAATCCGTTACAGCCTTGCAAGCATCGGAAGGCTTCCTTTTCATCTGTTGGCCTCTGGGGATGCTATGTCCATTTAGGAGAAAGTAGGAGGCCTGCCCTTTCTGGGTTTCTGGGGTCACTACATATTTATGTAGACTTCCACAGTCAAGATCCCATGACCAGGGACCCCTCCTGCATCCCCATGCCTGGGGACATGCTGCGAACAGAAGGGGGATGCTATCTCCCAGTGTCCTTTTCTCCCAGTTAGTGGTACCTGTTTGAACTCCTGCCTGTCCAGGAGTTCATATCTAGAAGGCTATGAAGAAAAGCTTAGGGCATCCTCTCAAAAACCACTTCTGCTTTAACAGTCCAAGCCTGTCCCCCATTTGTGAAGTGGGAATGCTAGCAAGGCAGCATTGCTTGCCTCTCCTGGAGGGAACAAGGATGAGATCGCACTCGTTCCAAGTTCTGCAGAGTGATGCAGAGAGTTCTCAAGAGACGTGTGTCTACAGATGTATGGGTTATGTATGATGCTCCGAGAGTGAGAACTGGTCCTAAAAGTCTCACACAAAGTTCCTTTGTCTCACCATCTTTCTTCCCCCAAAGAGTCTTAGAGCTTTTTGTTGTTATTGTTGTTGTTTTGAAGGTGCCCAGGAGAGGGAAGCACTCCCTGCCTCCACCCTCTAAGGTCCCTTTTCCTCCCAGACATGTTTCTGAGGAGAGACAAATTTATTTCAACCCTACAAGGACTTGCTTGTGCCACAGTGCCTCACCTTGCACATTGACAAAACTAGTATTGATTTTCACGTTAACCCTGAAAGGTAGGTAGCGGATCAATTAGCATTCTTAATTTTGAGAGAAAGAAAACGAGAGTTAGGGGTTAAACCATTTTCTGGGAGGTCGTTGGGTTTGCTAGGGCAGGGGGAGAAACTCAGCAGGAAGTTCTGTTGAAAGCTGTCTTACTGTGCCTGAGTCCTGGAGTCCCGATCTCAGTTCCCTGCACAGCATGTAAAGTTCTTAGCACCTGCACCCTTTGCCCTAGACCCAGAGATAGTGCCCTGGACCCAGAGGTTTCACCAGCTTGCTTTCTGTTGGTTCTGCCTGCCTGCCATTTGCAGCCCAGCTCTCAGCTCTGTATTCATAATCAGTATTTAGTAAATAATGAACTTGTAAGAGAGCAGGCATTAAGAGGGGAGGTGTGATGGAAACACTCTAGCCAACAGTAGCAGGATGGCTAAGGAAGCTATGACGCATGGAATATCATGCAGCTATTAGAAACCATGCTAATGAAAAATTAATGTCAATGTGGAAAGGTCATGGGGTGCTCTCCTGTGAAAATGCAAATCACAATCTCAGCACTTGAGAGACGGAGGCAGGAGAATTGCCACGTGTTTGAGGCTAGTCTGTGTGACATAGTGAGTTTGGGGCCAGCCTGGGCTATGTAGAGAGAGTCTGTTTTAAAGACAAAACTGCTACCACCACCAGCAGCAGCAACAATACTCAGACTATAAAATCATGCATAGACTATGATCATAGCCAAATAAAGTACAATGACACAGACAGAAATATGCATTGTATTCTATGAAGAACCCAAGACATATATCAAAGACATTAAGGGAAGTCTTAGTTTCTGTCCCAAGTTACATGCCAGGCAAGGTGGCTGACTTTTTGGGTTCTGAAAAATGGATAGGAGCTCAGAGCCACCATCTAATGTACAGCGAACTCATGGGCCAGGCTTCCACCCAGAAAACAGGAACTCGAGAGAGCCCGTGCCCAGTTTTAGAAAACACAGTGATGGTCATTAGGAGTACTGCCTTGGAGGATGAAGCTTTCCTCCCTCACCTCAATTTCGTCTTCAATGGGGCTCCAAGGCTGCAGATAAAGAGAATGTTATGGGCTTAATGGGTATCGATTCAGCAGTAGATTTGACAGACTCTCCATCCCTACGAACAAGGTGGAGAAATGAGGGCCAGAGAGCAGAACCACTCAGTGTATAGAAAGAGATTGTAAGCACACATGTAAACGACGTGCAGGGGCTTCTGGACTGTGAGCCAATACCACCTGCAGGCATAGCTAGTCAACCCATCACTCTTTCCTTTTGACTCCAGTGGGGGGCTCTGCAATCCTCTGCTCGGGGCTCCCAGCAGACCAGCATTGACCATTAGGTTTCTCAAGTTGAAACTCATTAGCCATCTGTCCAAGTCTTGCCCTTTCGGGAATCTCTTGTATTATAGGACTACTTCACCTGATCCCGCTGCACACGGCTTGGGATCCAAACCAGTAATAAAGAAATCTGTTCAATTTCTAGATGACTTGAAGTCTGGAAGGAAGATGGATTGGGTCAACATTTATCAACATATGATCAAATTGTATTATGGGATGGAAGCTAAGGAGTTATGATAATTTATAACCCCACACTTGAGTCTGTGAAAGAATTTGCACAAGAACAGTTTGATGGTAACAATGATTTGCTAGCAGTTCGTCAAGGCAATGGAGCACAAACTAGACCAGGAGCCTGTTTTGAGTCCAATACAACTTGATCTTTATTTTTCTTATTTATTAATTATGTATACAGGGTTCTTCCTGCATGTATCCCTGCAGGCCAGAAGAGGGCACCAGGTCTCATCACAGATGGCTGTGAGCCACCATGTTGTTGCTGGGAATTGAACTCAGAACCTCTGGAAGAGCAGTCAGTGCTCTTAACCTCTGAGCCATCTCTCCAGCCCATAACTTGATATTTGCAGGGCCTGGAATATAACATGCCAGGATGGCTTATGCTTATCTAGAGACAAGGCTAAACCACAAATTTTAAAGACCTTCATAAACACCAAAATCAAAACAAACAAAACAAAACAAATCAAAAAAACAAAACCCCAAAAAACTGTAAAGGTACACCCAGGTCCCAACTCGCTTACATAATACAAAATAAATCAATATAAAGCCAGAAAATAAGGGTAAATAAATCCAGGAGATCCTGCCTGCCTCATGGAAATGCCTTTGTTTATATTAGAGGTCTAAAAGATCAAAAACTTTAAGGCTTCCTCCTCCTCTTCCTCTCCCTTCTGCTCCATTTGCCTGTAGCCTGGGGCATTTGATTTAGGATTTCATTGGACATCAGTAGTCAATACCATGTGGAGCATATTCAGCTTGGGAAGATTCATTTGGAGAGAGGCCTTGCTGCATCATAGTCTATATCTAATTATGCCCCTCCCAGAGAGCGCCCAACTCCCTTCCTCTAAGGCTCTTCTGTGCAAACAGAATAGGGTGCAATTTCTTTAGTCTGGAAACATTTAAAGTTTGTCATGACTCCCCAAAAAGTTGATTTTAAAAATAAGTCAAAATTAGAGAAATGTTTTAAAACACAAAAGCATCAAACAGCTTCCAATGAAATATGGCTGTTCCCAGATCTGCTCCTCTCAGCAACCTTCATACTGTTCCCTGGCAGTATTTATAGATTTATTCTGGAATTACTTTCACATCTCTAAACAATATGTTTTAACTACTGTATCTTGATGTATGCACTTCACATGTTATCTACTGATTATCTATTATGCTGGTCAAGTGCTGAATTTTCTTATATTACCCCTACTCTCTCCTTCTTCATCCTTGGAATGTTACTGTTTTTTAAAATCAGTAAATGGCGTCTACTGCTTTGCCTATGGGAATGTTGCTTACTATCAACAGGCTATTTCCACGTCCTTTTGTGTAGTCCGCACAACTCCTAGCTCCCAATCTCTTCCTCTCAGCCTTAATTCTCTTTCTAGACTTCCTCATGATTCCTTTGTCTTTCAATATTCCCTCACATCTATAATTCTGTTCTTTGGAGGTGGGTCAAGGTCTGGTCTCAAACTCCCCACGTAGCCAGAATGAATGTTCTGAATGTTTGACCCTGCTGTCTCCACATCCCAAGGACTAGGATTACAGGCATGTGCTGCCACATCTGTTTATTGCAGTATTGGGGATCAAACCCAGATTTTTGTATAAGTTGGGCAAATACTCTACCAACTGGACCAATTCCCAGACCCGCATCAGGCTTCTCTCTCTCTCTCTCTCTCTCTCTCTCTCTCTCTCTCTCTCTCCCTTTCCAACACATATTTTACTTGGACTTAAATATTGACCTGAGGCATTCTTGAAGCCTGCCTTTTAATTTCCCTAGAGTCCAACTGTTCTTGTTCCTTTGGTGACCAGGTGAAATAGGTCATTCTGGTATCAATCTGACCTTCCTCCCCCTCCTCCCCACCCACATCTGACCATCACCGCTACCCCACATCACTCATTGCTTTTGTGGGCATTTGATGCTTATGTCTCTGCAAAAGATGATGGAGATGTAAACTTTGAAGGGGGTGAGACGTGAGCACAGCTGGTTAATTCCCTTTCCCATATACTACATGATTAATTCAGTCACTCGCCCCATCTCCAAGACAGGGTTTCTCTGTGTAGCCCTGGTAGACCAGGCTGGCCTCAGACTCACAGAGTTCCACCTGCTCTGCCTCCTGAGTGTAGGGATTAAAAGCACACACCACCACTGCCTGGTGTATTGCCCTGCTTCTTGCTTGGGTTGGAATCAAGGTTTTCTTCAGTCCATCTATTTTTCTCCTTCTTGATTTATCTTGCAGGGTACTCTTTAAGTACATGCTAAGAAGGAGTACTTGAGCATAGATCCGAGTCCTTAGGAACACAAAAGTGTATTTGTTCTGCTCTTGTTGGATGCAGGAGTCTGACTGAGCTTCTGGGTTGGAAGCTAATTTCATTCAGAACTTCGAGGGCTTGTTCTGTGGTCACCAAGTATCATGGATAAAAAGTGTGTGCTAGCCTGGTTCTAGTGCATTGTAGATGAACCTTCTCTTCCGCCAGTGTTCCCTTTCCCACACTCCACCTTTCTCTAGCATTGCTGTTCTAAGTCTTCATTCATTTATTGAGCACAGAACTGCTCTATCAGAATGGCCTCTTCAGCTCCCGAAAGTTCTTTTGCAGTATTTTTTAAATTGCTCTTCCTTAGCTTTACTTTTTGAGGTAATCTTAATCAGATCACCCTGAATCAATCCTCTGTCTTTTTTTTTGAGTTCACATTTCTCTTCTGTTTCTTTTCTTCTCTTTCAAAAAGATTCCCTTGACCATATCATCTTGGTTTTCTACTGACCATTTTAAATCACAAAATATTGATCATATATATTACATATTTTGATACATACTTTGTATTTTGTTTATTTTTAAATTGAATTCTGTTCTTGTGTGTGTACACACACACATATACTGGTGTTTTAATTTTCTTGATAATCTGATTAGAATCTTTTTAGAGTTCACTGACAAAAAAAATTTTTAACCTCATTCTATTTCTTTCATTTCTTGATTACAAGCCACTCTTACAACTTTGGTATTTTCCAATTCTGAATGTTTATACTTTGTAGTGGGAGGCTGCTTGTTTGTTTCCTGGCTGCCCAGCCTCCTGAAATAACCACACAGAAACTGTATTAATTAAATCACTGCTTGGCCCATTAGCTCTAGCTTCTTATGGGCTAACTCTTACATATTAATTTAACCCATTTCTATTAATCTCGGTATCACCACGAGGTTGTGGCCTACCAGCAAAGTTTCAGCATGGCTCCATAGCTTCTCTCTGTCTCCGCCTCCTTTCTCCTAGCATTCAGTTTAGTTTTCCCTACTGAGCTCTATTCTACCCTATCAGGCCAAGCCAGTTTCTTTATTAGCCAATGGTATTCACAGCATACAGAGGGAAATCCCACATCACCTCCTCTTTTCTGTTTAAATAAAAAGGAAGGTTTTAATTTTAACATAGTAAAATTACATGACAGGTATCAAGCAAGAATTATAGTTACAATATTTATATCTACTTTATCTTTTATCACAACTAAGGAAAACTATAACTAAAAATTCTTCAACTCCATTAAAGACTCCAGAAGGATATGATATTACCTAAGAAAATAGGAAGTGCATTGTAAGCTACTTTAGAACTCTAGAATTGACAGAGACATCTCGTTGCCTGGACAGTCACCCAAAGTTCTTTTGTACCAATGGGGCATCCATCTTTAGCCTAGAGGCCCATAGTATCCAGCAGACTTTTTCATGAAGCAGGAAATTTCTAAGACAGTTCCACTTATATTGGCAGTTTGTCAGTCACTTTATTCTGTGTCCTGCAGAATGTTTGGCAGACTCTTTCATGTAGCAGGAACCCCGAAGGACCATCTCACCTTTAGGCAAGTTCAGCAGTCATTTCTCTGTGGGTCCTTCATGTCTAGTTCACACAGCATACCATCAAGCAGTCCAGGCAAGAGTAATTTCTTGCCCAAATGACTAACAAACTCCATATGAAGCCTCTTCAGTGCCCATCTTTTTCTTGAAGGAGATTGGTGCTGCCAGCAGCAGATGTGTCTCATTGCCATGAAAAGTCCTAAATTTTTAAACATTTTAAATGCCAGATTCTGTAGTCTTTGAAAGGCTTGAAGAACGCCTATTCATCAGAAACACATCTCTGTACATCTAGAAAACCTAACTAACATGACTACAAGCTTGACTATTATAGATGATTATCTATTAACCTATATTTTTAAACTATACATTACATTTTAAATGAGCTTCACAAACACAGTACCTTAATCAAGAGCAGAAATATACATATAACAAAATTGTCCTAAAATTTGTATCAATAAACCAAGATCCATACCAATGCAAATTATTCATCTCTATAGCATATCCCCCTTTATATGTAAATAAAAATTTATAAACAATATTTGGGAATTTAAGCATAGTTCTTTTTAAAGTTTATTTTTGCTTTTTGTTGGGTGAAGTACTTTTGGGGGTGTTTATGGTGACCTTTTAGGTGGTCTTGGTCCATCAAACCACATTATTCTGGAAGGATTTTACAGGTTTTCATCCTCTGTGGAAAAAAAGAAGAACCTCTTTTTCAAATCAACATATCCTTAGAACCAAATTTTGCAGACAAGGTACCTTTAAAATATATATGTTGGTTACTTAGCTCCTTCACAGTTAAAAAATTCAAAGAAAACACAATAATATATATAATCCAGACTCTGTGTATATTCCATCTTTATGTGACTTATTTATTTTTACTCTATTACTTTTTAATATTTATTTACTTATCTTTACTACTTTAATCTATGACTGTACTCTGTCTCTTTAAAGACTTTGTTTTGTTTTTTTAAAACCATTTTTTATAACTCTCTATACTCTTTCTTTTCTCTCCCAAGCTTATGTACATTTATCCAAAACTGTGACTCATTTAGAGTTTTTTTTTTTAATGTCTGAATCTGTCCTATTGTGTATCTGTAATTCTTTTCTGTCCAGGAGCGTTTCTTAAAATGTTAAGCACTTCTTAAAAACCTAAGCTGTGACATTGCTAGGGGAATTATGGCCCTACCTCCTTGCTCCGCCCAGTCCAACATGGCAGGGCAGAGGTCTGTTTAGTTAGAGCCATGCTCCCAGCCCCATTTTCAGGCATATAGCTCTACCTCCTGAAAGAGTCAGAGTTCATGCTGGCAGCATGGCCCACAGCCAGGAAGCTACCATTTTTAAAACCATGCAGCTGTTTTTCTGCTACTGCTGAATCAGAAAGACCTTTCTTAAAGGAGTTGCAGCATGCTGCTAGCAAAGAAAGCCCATTCAGGGAAAAAATGTGGCTAAACTTTGTTTTTTAGTGTCTAGAATTCCTTTCCAAGCCCTCTCAGGTTTTATGTGGATTTTAGTTGGCCGCGTTGGGCGCCAATTTGTAGTAGGAGGCTGTTTGTTTGTTTCCCAGCTGCCCAGACTCCAGAAATAACTACACAGAGACTGAATTAATTAAATCACTGCTTGGCCCATTAGCTCTAGCTTCTTATGGGCTAACTCTTACATATTAATTTAACCCATTTCTATTAATCACTGTATCATCACGAAGTTATGGCCTACCAGCAAAGTTTCAGTGCATCTGTCTCCGATGGCATCTCCATGGCTTCTCTCTGACTCCACCTCCTTTCTTCTAGCATCCAGTTTAGTTTTCCCCACCTAGCTCTGTTCTACCCTATTAGGCCAAGCCAATTTCTTTATTAACCAATGATATTCATAGCATACAGAAGGGAATCCCACATCAATACTTTTGTTACATATACATGATACATGATGCTATTATATTGCATGTTTTGCATTTTCATTTAAAGGTCTGAAGTGACACCTACTAACCTTTGAATTGATTCCTTCAAAAATGTCTTGGGTCTGTTAATGTCCCACATGTGCCTTCACTGCTCTCTAGTATTTAATCAGTCAGCTGTTGTCCTCCTGGACATGGAGGTTTAGACTATTCCAATGGCTTACCCACACATCTGGTGTGTTGGTCTGAAGATACGGTTTCTTCCTGAGCATATATGAAAATCTGGATATATCTTCTGTGTCTATTCACAACACTGACTTCTTCAACTTCATTAAGCCATGGTAAGTTGCTTTTAAAGTATTTGTATCAATTCATCCTCCTTCTGCTATTAAAGCTGCCAGTCCCCTCCCCACCACTAGTGTCAGGATCAATCCCAAGGTATTATGCATGCTAAACCACCCCACCCCACCTTCCAGAGGGCTTTCCTGCTCAGTATACTTATTTATGACTGGTAAATTTGCTCCTTTGTACAATTGCTAATTGGCTCGGTGGAAAACAGGATGTTGCTTTTAGTCAACATTTGTTAATAACAGCCAAGTGGAGCATGTCTCTGTTGGCTTTCAAGGTTTTCTCTTTTGTGGCTGGAATGAGCATACCTTCCACCCAGTTTTCTATTGAGTTGCTTACTTACTTCATTGATTTATGGAAGCCTGTTTCTCTGGTGTAACCTGGGAGTTTGTCAGAAATGCTGGATCTCAAGTTCTATCCCAGAGCTGCAGGACCACAATATTTATCTGAGTGAGGGCCAAGTGATTGGACTGTACAGTTTAGTTTGAGAAACATAATTTAGAGCATTGTGTAGAAGGCTGGGGTTCTGTCTCGAATATTTGGTATAATTTTCTCCACAGCCACCAGAAACTTGTGTTTGCTAGCTGTAGCTGCTGTTGTTGGATACAGGCAAAATTTCAACTGCTTATTCAATTTCTTTAACGATGGAATTGAAATAAATCCATTCTGATTTTTAAGTATCTTCTGAGTAAGGGTTATTGGTTCATTTGTCTAGAAAATTGTATTTCCTATTTATAATTTCTTAGTATATCTTATGAAGATATTTATATTAAGATTTAAACTCTCTCTGCTCTATGCAAAGCTGTGTCTCTGCTTTCTGAGTTTTCTTCCCCTCCCTCCCCATTCCATCCCTCTTCTTTTTCCCCCTCCCTCTCCTACTCTTTCCAACGGTTCTGGTTTTATGGAATTGTTGGCTTATAGCATTCTAATTAATAACTAAGTAAGGAAAATAGCTGTTAATTTCTGCCTTTATCTTATCTTCTTACTTCAACTTTCTGATTCCTTTCCAATTCTTTAAGAGGAACCTCTAGCTTTTTAATCTTTCCTTTTTTAATGACTTTGACATTTAAGGCTGTATATTTCTGATGAATAGCTATTGTGGTTGCATCTTATATGTTTTGATGTGTTCTGTTTTGATTGTCCTTTACAGCCAAGTGTCTTCTAATTTCCATGTTTATTTCTTTTTGACCTGTGAGTTACGTGAAAGTCTTTAAATGTATGGCCATGTAGGATATGCTAAAAATACTTCTGAAGTATATTTCTAACTTAATTACCCAATGGCTTAAGTGCACAGTCCAGATGATAGTAGCTCCTTGGTATTTGTTGAGCCTCCTGTTCCAGGATCCTGCTCATGCACTATTGCAGACACATTGTGAATACTTGAAAAAAATGTGTGCTCACCTCTTGGTAGGTGCAGTCTAGCCTGCTGGCTGTATTTTTCTAGCCTTTTGTCCTAGCTCTTCTTAATTGGCTTAACCTATCAGTTGCTAAGCGCTGTGTTATAATTGTCAGTATGGTTTTAAATAGGTAAATTTCTCCTTGAATTGAGTAAGTTTGATTACACACCACACAAATGCACAAATTTTTTTTAAGGTAGTGTCTCTTCATGTATCCTAGGCTGGGTTCAGACTTGTAGTCCTCCTGCCTCAACCTTCCAAGTGCTAAAAGCACAGGTACCCATGCCTAGCTGCTTTATGTATGTATTTTAATGCAGAGCTGTGCTGAGACAGAAGGTACTGTGTTTCAGGCCAGCCTGGGATATAGTGAGACACTATCTCAAACCCCAACCAATCAAGCAAAAAGGTTATATTATCAGCTTCATGCTTGATATTTCAGCACTACTATATATTTCAGACTACTATATATTCACAGCAATGGTTCCCTTTAATTATGTGATGTCTATATTTTTAAATAACGTACAACAAAATAATTGTGCTTCAGTGTTTTTTAGATTGGAATATGACTGGGATAGCCCTTTCTAATTTTTTTCAATTTTTTCATGTCCTTATTTTAAGTACTGATTTGAAAGTCATTTAACAAGTAACATTTATGTGTTTAAAGGTCTCATATATCTCTGGTTGTCCTCAGATCTGCTCTATAGGCAAGGGTGGTCTTGAACTCTTGATCCTCATGGCTCAACCTCCCAAGTGCTGGGCTTGCAGGCATGTGCCCCATGCCCAGTTTATGTGTTACTGGGTATTGGATTGATTTGTTTATTCTTGGAAAGCATTCTAACCATTGAGCCACATCTCCAACTCTTCTTTATTTATATGTTTACTTAGACAGGGTCTCATATATCTCAGGTTGGCCTAGAACTTGCCATATAACTGAGGATGACTTTGAATTCAGGATCTCCCTGTCTCTATCCTCTTATTGCCAAGATTTCATGTGGGTTTGCATCACCATGCCCAGTTTATAGCAGATGACTTTAGGCCACTTCCATTTTGTGACCATCAGGAAATAATCAGTGTTTTATCAGGCTGAATATCATTATTTTCTCTTGTGTCTTTTATTCACTCTGTGTTCCCCTTACTGTGTCCATTTACCAAGCTCTCCCAACCTCTGGGGTCTAAGACAGCATTCCAACATGTTCACAAGTTCTCTACGTGTTTGGACCCTCATTTGAAGTCACAAAGGCTGATATAATCCCAGGACTTATTTACTTATATGTGTTAAAAAAGAATTACAGGAAACCATAGTTTTGAACTAGACTCCTGTGCTGTACCCCAGTAGACCAGACTAAAAATCAAAGAAATGGTCATTGCCTGACATGATAGAGACAGCACTTACCCTAATCCGATCATTATCCACTGTGCACAAGAGCTGAAGTGTGGCGTCCCAGAAATACATGCAATCACTGCATATCAGCTAAATTTAGACTGCATCTAAAACAATCCAAATAAAGGGATCACCCATATTGAAGTTTCAAGTTACCAAGCCAAAATGAAGTCATTTCCTGACCATCAGAAGCCTTGGGAGAATGAAGGCCACCCAAATATTCTAAACAGCTGGCACAAGGACATCCTTTCTATTTAAATCCTTGTGTCCTTTTAACTCTTAAAAAGTAATCTGAAGTTGACAGTTATTTCCTGATGTTCTGTCTCTCTACACCTGTCTTACAAGGAAAGGAACTTTCAAACAACTGATGACCCTTTGTCCTTTGTTTCTGTTTTTATCGCTGTCTGTAAAGTCAGCCCCTATGCCCAGACCATTGGAACATGCATTCTAGTTTATGGAATGAAGTGTTGCCCAATCCTAGAATCATAAAACAAAGCCAAATAAACTGTTGTAGTTTTGTTCTTTGGCATATGTCTGAATTTATCAGTTCATATGACCCAAAGGTAATTTTTCTGTGTAGCTGGGGTTCCTCACTATGTGGCAGCCAAGTTTGAGGCCAGTCTGGTCTATACAGTGAGATCGTGTGTGCGTGCATGTGTGTGTGTGTGTGTGTGTGTGTGTGTGTGTGTGTGTGTGTGTGTGT
>PVIU01009854.1:49215-73692 GCA_004026605.1 Ondatra zibethicus | reverse complement strand
CCTAGGCCTGGATGGAGACGAGAGGGCCTTGGGCTTCCCACAGGGCAGGGTAACCTGCCCTCTCTTAGGACTGGAGGGGAAAAGGGGAGGGGGAGTGGGGAAGCGGGAGGGAAATGGGAGGAGCGGAGGAGGTGGAAATTTTGAATGGTACTATTTATAATGCAATAATAAAAAATTAAATGTGGAAAAAAATAAAAAATAAAAAAAAGAAAAAAATAAACTACCCATGCTGTATATTAATTACCTTGTTATATATATGTGCATATATTTTAACTTTTTATCATAAATGCAATCTTATTTAATATGAAATTAAAGAAAGTAGTGAAGATGTACTCTGTGGGTGGGTCTGAGCACTGCACGAAAGAGCACTTGAAGTCTGGCATCAGCACAAAGGACCACGGTAGCTTGAAATGGCTGTTTTCTCTGCTGGATAGGGAATGGCATGAGTCTCAAATTAATTCCTGTGATTCAGATGCTCCTCTAATATGAAAAGAAGTTGCACAATCCTGTCATCTCATCGAAGTTAGAATTTCTTTAAAGTCAAGCCAAAAGTTCATTAAATTTTGAGACTTTCTGTTTTTGTTTAAACCTTAAAGGTTTTTGAACTTAGGCAAATGATATAACTTAAAACTTGATTTCATAATTAGTAAATAGAAATTTTACAAGCTAACTTTTCTTCTGAGAGTGGGCACAAGCATTTTGTTTGTACCCACAACCTGATCTTAATCATACTCTACCTTATGGGGTCATTGCATAATTAGTCCTCTGTTACTCCATGTTCTCCTCAGCCTTATTAGGGAATAAAAGAAGCATATACATATATGTATATATACCCACATATGATGATAACACATGTACACTTTGTCAGTTTCATTAGCTGTCTATCGTAGAAAGGTCTTTGCTAATTTTTATCTCTCCTTTGATATGAAGCACAAAACTTTAATCATCAGTATCCAAAACAGTTCAGAAATTAGCTATATGTACAGGATAGGAAAATCTTCACAGGATTTGCAAGGCTATTAGTGAAGTTTATATCCCAATGCCCTGACCCTTTTCTCAAAATGATCAAACAGCAGTTCAGATCTTTGACTCTTGTAGTCTAAGACCTTGACATTTAACCAAGCCCAGAGATTATGTGTCTTTCCACCATGCCTCGCAGTTATAATCAGGTTGCAGAGTCATTACAACTGATCAATCAGAATTATTGCTTCTCAGGACCTACAGGTGAGGGTTATTTTCTTTAAAAGAATTGCATGTAATTTCCTTAGTGTGTTTGTCTCTTTTCTTTGTCTGGTAAGATATTTTTCAGAATGAATATTTAACAAATATTAAGTGATAATTCTTTATTGACCTTCATAGCTTTGGGAAACCTTGAAAATTTTTCAGAGAGGTGTTTTAAAATGTTTTTTGATCTTTCGGATTTTAAAATGGAATTGTAATGACCTTTCCAAAGGAATAAAACAGAAAGTTGTTCTAACCCGAAGGTGAAGCAGCTAAAACTGTTACAGCTGGGTCTTTTTCCCACTCACTAATTATATCTAAGTAGATACACTGAGCTTTTTGTTAATTCCAATTTATAGGACGTCCTGGGTATGATATTGCCAGAAAGGACAAGTTGCCTCCATGGTGTAAAAGTAGAGTGTCAAAGAAATGTTATACTGACAGCCAAACTAGATACTCAGCCCCCATGTCCCCAGTAGGAGTATTGGTTCCAATTTTGATGTTATAAGCTGTTAATTTCATTACTGCCAAGACCACAGGAAAGCAGATCCTGTAAATATTTCCAAATGCAATAAATGCTGCCCAAAATCTAGTGACTTACCTCTAATTCATTATTCGACGCTTCTGTAGGCCAGCAGTCCTACCCCAGTACCTTACACATGGTCAAAAGAGCAGAATAAAAGAGTCTTCTGGAAACTTAAGGGTGGGACCAGTTCGCTAGGCCTTTCCAGTTTCTTTATGCTGCTCTCTCTAATTCCTTTCCTTAGGGCCTCCTTTTTTTCATCCTCAGAACCAGTTGAGTAGAGATCTTTTATTCCTGTAGTCTAATCAGAGACCTCGACATTCAAACTGGAACAGAGATTTTGAGTCTTCTCATGGTGACATATTCTTTATAGTACATTATATGTTACAGGAACATTGCCATACCTTACCTTAGTCACCACTGAATAAGCAAGCCTTCCCCCATCTATGGTCATGTCATCACAGATTTTGGGGACTAGAACATCTCCCAGGAAGGACAACAATATGTGTTGTTACTAGACATTAAAAGTGAAATTATATCTTCATTGTGTAAGTGCAGACTATCATTTCAATACCAAAGTAAGGAAATAAAAAGTTGAGAAAAGATACTGATTTTTGATAAGCTAAATGGATTTTCAATTGTCATGTTTTAATCATAACAGTGCTGTGTATTTGCAGTGTAAATTTCCTGATCTTCAATTTTGTCACCTTAATGATAAGCTTAGAAAGCTTTCCTCAGAGGACTTTTTGGGAAGGTTTATGTTGATTTTTGTATCAGCATGTAGAATTACAATGTCTTGGCTCAGAATTCATTAACATTAAGGCAGAGCTGAGGTTTTAATCATTACCTCTTAAATCAGTATTTTTTTTTTCAATGTAGTTTTGTGTTGGTCATTAAATGAAATTTAAGCTAACCATTGTAAGTTCCTTGCTGTGGCACTGTTTTCTTGCAGTCTGCTTCTCACCTCTTATGATAAGGCAGATGGGGTGAGGTAGCATTCCAAATAGAGAACTTCACCCCTTGTTGAGAAGTTATAGCATCAAATATCTGCTCCAAAAATAAAATCTTACAAAACTAAATATTGAATATCAGAGTATGCCAGGTCTATGATCTCACAGGTGGTGAAAGGACATTAGTTATATTACTGCCTTCAATTAATAGATTCTGTTGAAAAAGTAAAACAAATGTCAACCGGTAGTCTAATCTTTTACAAGTAGTTTGTTGTTATAGACAGATAAAAATGGATGAAAGCTGAATTTGACATGGTAGCATTTATTAATTTTAATCTTAAAGCATATTCTGTTAAGAATTCTTTTATACTAAAAATTTTCCTTTTTGATTGTGTTGTGTAAATAGACATGTTCTATTTCATTTGCATTCTGATAGGCCTTTTCTGGTCTGAAGTTCTAATCTAATTGTGGAGTTTTGTTATAGATATTGATGTCACAAATTATTAGTATATATTTGGAAATATATACTCTTTGGATGGTTGTTTTAGATTGTCTTTTAATTGAAATATTATTTTTTTTTGGAGAGTCGTTATTTATCAATATAAGCTATGCTACAATGGTGGAAATGATATGTACAATTCCCTATTTTTTAACTAATGAATAAAATCTTTTGTCTTAGGAGATTTGATATAGAGCTTCATGTACAGGCAAATACTTTATGACACATTTTGAATTTGTTACTCTACAAGTTAGATAAAATCAGTATTTTATACATTGAATGCATTTGTGTGTGTCATCAAATAGCTAATAAGGTATAAAAAATCATTAGCCATCCTTTAGAAAGATATTTAAGCTACTGAACTATAAAATTCCAAGTTCTTCTAAATGTCACTTGGAGTTCTGGGGGATGCCTCACTTCTGAATTCAGAACTCATAAATTGAATATCTTGATCTAGTTGAGTAAGCGGGAAATGAGCGCTGCTTTCCAATCGACTGGTAGATGCGATCCTAAGTGGGAGGACAAGGATGGAGAGAGGGCGAGAATGAATAATAAATGCATCTGAAAGTCAGGCTTAGCATGTAGAGAATATCAGCACGTCCTCTAGACTCTGGGAAGTCTGTCTCCGATTATTCATTATACTTCCTAAAGAATAAGTATGTCATGGCTAGAGCCTTTCAAACTTAGCAATAATTATTTTTCTATCCTAAAATAAAAATGAAGTCTAGAGAAATATTTCTAACTGTAACAATATACCATAATGGTTAGAGTTCCATAAAGATGTCTGTCTTTCTTCCCTAAGATTTCCTGCTATAATTTAAAAAATCAATATATTTTAAAATATTTGCAGAAATTAATATTGTTAACTTGAAAATATAATAATTTCAACTGTAAAGAAGTGAAAATGGAAGCTTATTTTATATACTGGAAAGTGTCCTTACAACTTCAATTTCACTTTTAGGCTTAAATTTTCCTTTCATTTTTTTTCCTCTAAGGATTGTGAAGAATTCCAGCCTTCCTACTGTTGTGTCTTACACAGATTCATGTTGAATATGTATTTCCCAGCATCTAGAGATGCTGATTCAGTGTAGCTGGTGACAGGTGTCTCAATGACAAAGGCAGGAGGCCTTTAAAATCTCCAGTTTGGGAGTGTCAGGATGGGTATGACATAGACTCATGCTGACAATCTAAAATGAAGGTTCTTGGCATAATTGCTATTCTTTCAAAAGTTAAGAAAGGCAGCTGTGTCCTCTTCACCTCCAATTCCTGAAAATTCTACACAGGGAATAGAGACTTGCCCCCTTCACTTTTCAGGTTTTACCTTCTCCCTTCTTTTCCTTGGATGGTACTAAAGATCAGTGGACATAATGTTATTTTGTTCTAATAAACTTAGACTGGCCCAAATTATCCATTTACTTGGGTGGGGATAGTTCCTAATATACAGAGGAGAGTTTTTGTTCTGTTTTTATTTATAAAAGAATGAATGCCTATTTATTTCCATATAGTCATGGGGTGTTATGGGGGCATGAAGGCTCTATAGTATGTCCTCAGGCAAAGCAGGAACAAACAATTAAATAAACAAATATAGGAGGGGAAAAGCAATTGTTCTTTCCAGAAATTACTCACAATATTTCTTCAGCTGACAGGAAGAATGAATTAGGTACAGATGTACAGGACTCTATTAACTTTTGGGCATGAGCTGTAGGCTAACTGACCTATAAGAATATGTTAATTAATTAATCTCTCTTATCTTTGGGCAGCAAAATGTATGGTGAACACACATGTTAATTTCTAAAAATTAACAACATGATTATTGTTCATCAGGTTCACATCATTTTTTCATGTATAGTCTTTTATTGATTTTATTTGAGCTCTACATTTTCTCTCCTCCCCTACTATCCTCTCCCCTCCCCTTCAACCCTCTCCCTTAGTCTCCATGCTCCCAATTTACTCAGGAGATCTTGTCTTTTTCTACATTCCATCATTTTATAAAGCTCTTCCATTAACTCAGTTCTTACTGTTCCCAATCTTATCGGTGATTCAGCAAATGCCCCAGGCTATAGACGTCCTTCCTTCAACCCTAGCAGCTAAGGACCAGAGAAAACCTTACTGCCAGCATGCATCGTGAATTACCTGTCAATCCCATAATATAAATTTTCCCTTCCTCTAAGTTCTATAAGAAGGGACATCACTGAGCCACTTATGCCTGAACTTTGGGCCTGACTCGCCTTAAAGCCTCTGTCATGTTGTTGTCTGCCAGCCTGGGTATGGTCTTAACATCCCTTCCAATCAATCTCTTCTAAAAACAACACCTATCTCTGTGTCGTCCCCTTGAACTCTAAACCTGAAAGCTTTCAATGACAATTTTAGGTCTTCTGGGTAATTGGGCTTTGTGTGGCTCTGTGTCCATAGGAACAACTTCACAACTGTTTCCCTTCATGTCTTCAAAGTGACAAACAAATCCTAACATTACTACAGGTATGATTGAATCATCTGAAAATGGATTCCACATCTGATAGTTAGGCAGGCTGAAAGGTCCTAAGAGATTCTTACTGAATTAAAAGAAAAACAACATCAGGACCCGATAGATACCATCTGACGATCATTTTCTTTACCTTTCTTTCTTTTTAAAACATGAAATTATTCTTTGAGAATTTCATGTATGCGTTTTTATCATATCTATTTTTTTATATCTTCCTCCAAGTTCTCTCAGATATTCCTACCAAGATTTATTTTTGATCATGAGAATCATGTAGGTTTTGGCATGTATTGAGGAGAGTGGTGAGTTTTCCATACATTAAATAACAAAATTTAAAAAATATCCTTGATGCCAGGAGAACGGCACAATGGGTAAAGGTGCTACCATCAAGACTGATGGGCTGAGATTAATCTCTAGTACCCACATGGTAGGAGAGACCCCTACTGCAAAAACTGTACTATCACAAGGAAGATTTTTAGCCTAAGCATCAAGTTTTGTAAGCTTCCTGTGGGTGAGTTCAAATTACTAACTCTTACTATGAAGCAGCAGCAGCAGCAACAAAACATAACAACTACTCTTTTGAGAAATACGTTATGTTTGTGATTTACAAAGTCAATACTCCAGTTTACATTAAATACTAATTCTAAGCACCCTTTCATTATTTTCATTCCTTAATTTCCTCTTCTTTTTCTTTCCTCCTGCTTTCTGTTTTATTTTTTTCTAGGCAGTATCAGACCTTAAGTGTTAAGATTCATGACTATGATTACCTTGTAGATGGAACTGTCTTTTTTTCTTAAAATTTATTATTTCTTATTTTTTTTAATCAGATGAGTAGTATATAAACGCTGTAAAAATGATTTGATAGATGGAGATCTCAAGCAATGGTATGAATGTCAAATCATCAAAATGATCAACAACTGTGTATGTAAATTGAGTTTATAGATTTTGATTTAGCAGGTGTAGAGATATACTATTGTTCTGACCTCTGCAATCGTGAACTTAGAGGCCTGGAAATGACATTTGACTATTTAATACAAGTTTCCCTTTTGCCAAATATACTATCTTTTGAAGATGATGAAATAGAAAATAACTTAATTTTAAATGTAATACCTCCAGTGAAAGTGAGTTAAGCCACAGGTCACACAGAATTTTCTCGTGTAACTCCAGCAAACCAATTCATAGCCTCCATTCTCTTCAGTGTGAATCCCATAAAATGTGGCATTTGAGGCATCATTTTTGTAACCTATATTTTTTGACAAGCTAGCTGTGGAGTGATTAGTGAATTATTTTCGGATATTACATAGTAAGAACTAAAATGACTAAGGCTCTTTCCTCTCCTGTATTCCATCCCTTAACCCATAATTTTCTGCGTTCACAATTTAAATACAGATTACCTAACTTTTATTTCACTAACACGCTCACTTAGTTGAAGATCTGTTTTGTTTCTGAGAGATATTCACTAGGTTTCCCTGAACTTACAAATCAAGGAAGACGAAGGACCATCACCATCCTTGCCTGCGAGGTTGAAAGGTGAGGGGTGTGGAAGAGAAAGGAGCCAGCAAAGGAGGGGCAAGAAGATGAGGGAATGGGGAATGTCATTGTAAATTGGGGAGGAGGAATAATGAATGATTTGCTTAACCTGGGATTTTGTCTTGGAGATAAAATATCTATCCTACCAAAACAAACCAAAACAACAACAACAAAAAACTTTGGAACCTAAATACACAAAGTCATTGCTGGCTTTCTCCTTTATTGAGGATAAACTTCTTCATGTCTCTACACAAACCAATGGTCCAGCAGACAAAACAAGACAACTATGTATTTTGTTTAAAGAAATCCACTATTTAAGAATCATATTTTACCACAAACAGCATTTTCTTTTACACAAAGCAATCCCAGAATCTGACTCTGTGTTCCTACAACCCCGATAATATCATCATTCATCTCCATGGATAAGGAAATGTTACTGCATTTTTTTGAGAGCAAAAAGAGGGGAGATCTGACTGATAAAATAGTCAAACAGGGCTTGATAACAATTTATTTCTGACCTTTCCATGCCTTCTGCTCCTAATGATTTTCTGTCATCTCTGTCTAGTCCAGACTTGAAGTTAGGTCTCTGAGGTACTTAGTTTTATGTTGCCACTTAACTTTCAACTTCCATTTTCAGCACAGAAAGGTAAATCAGTAACTGTCAGTCTGGCTTCTCAAGGTTTGTCAGACACCCAAAAGGGATTATGACATAGATCTGAAGGGGATTTCATGTGACTTTTACTTTAATTTTGACATAATCATGGAAATGCCTTAGGACTCCAGGAACTTAATTATCCTGAAAGTTAACCTCCCTCTTTCTTCCTCTGCTTAGGTTTCTGGTTCACTACACCAGTCCTTTCCCTTCCCTGACTTATCAAGGAGTGATTAAGGAAGAAAGAAGGAGAAAATTAGGGGTATTTTCTCTGAGATGTATGCATGGTTGATAACTGTCTCTTTTCTCTAATTTATTTTTCTTTTATATTTTATCTCCACGGGGAAGGCACATAACTTTCCTAGTCTGGGCATTTTGGCACTCTTTCAGAACCTTGGGAGCTACCCTCCACAAATTCTGTGCCTCATCCTTTATTTAAATATATTGTTGAGTCCAGTTTTTAGCTTAGCAAAGGGAGTCTTGTGGGATAAGAATCTACCCAGAGGTCTTCTTTAAAAGAAAATGAGAAAAACAAGTTTAAGGAGACATCTATGGAGAATTCCTATCTTTAGATCATAAAATCTTTTATGTTTTGTAGTATATTCTTTCAGATATATTTCTCTATAGATGGGTGGATATGGATTTTTTTCACACTAGGCAAATTTTCTTTGTTACAGTGAGGTTGACACAAACTGGCTTAAGCCAGGACACTTCTAGGCTTGGCTAGATTCAGTACCTAAATAAGTGAACTAACTCCTTGTTGTGTAATACTTTCCTCAATTAAAACATGATATCCTGTGAGGGAACTCCTCAAACAGGAAGGTAGAAAACTCAAAATAGCTTCAGGAAGTTCCTAAAAGTGACTAGATTCGCTAGGCCACTCCCTGCTAGAATAAGCAATGAAAACTGAGAGTCCTTCTCAAGGTAGTGGAGTTAAGCTGCAAAGAAGACTCTCAGACAAACCAAGCTACAAAGAGAACTCTGAGTCTAGACTGCCTGCCTGGAAGAAGAAGATACCAGCTATGCTGCCTGGAAGAGGCTCAGACCAACTGAAGAACCTGAAAAGGACACTCTTTAGCCTGGTGAGCTGCATGCAGGGTGTGCAGCATGCATCAGGTATCCATCATTGTGAAATGTCACCTATGCTGGAGTGGACTGTGGTGGTGCATGTGTCTTTGAGGCATCTCTGCTCCTGTAAGTAATGCCTTATTCATATTCTTGTATATGTATCCTCCAAAAAAAAAAAACCCACTGTTTCACCAAATTGGACTTTGTGCGGTATCGTTACTTTTGTCTGTTGTGGGTTTCCTACTTAGGGTGAGAAGATATGTATTTTGCATCTCCCAAAGAAAAGTTTTGTCATACAATACTCCTCTTTGTCCTCTGCTCTCCTTATTTTGTCTCTGCATTTTTCTTAGTATTGCATTTTCCCTCAAGCTAAAGGTGGGGTAGTTTGAGACAGAAACATCCCTTGTCTAAATAGAATAGACCCCTTTCTCTAACTACCCATGTGCAGGCTTCTGGACAAGCACTCAATCTGTCCATGGAAATGGTCTATGCTTATCCCTGGCTTAGTTATATGCAAGGGTATTGGGAGCTCATCTCTCCTGAGATGACTTTCTATTTATAGTCCAAACCTGAATCATTTTAGTATATGGGATGATGAAAAGGACAGACTAGGAATGAAGATTATTGTTTTACTTATTGAATTGGAGGTATAAGAAAGCCTGTGGAGAAAACTGTATTTACCCAGATATTGATCTTGATGTATTTCTGTGCATACAGAGATTTTTTTTCTTAAACCATTTCATAGTTTCTTAGTTCAGGTTTTATTGCTGTGAAGAGATGCCATGACTACAGCAGCTCTGATAAAGGAAAACATTTAATTGGGGCTGGCTTCCAGTTTCAGAGGTTTAATAAATTATTGTTACAGAGAGAAGCATGGCAGCATGCAGACAGACATGGTACTGGAGAAGAAGCTGAGAAAACTATATCTTGATCCATTACTCACAGGAAGCAGAAGGAGACTGCCTCACTAGGCCTAGTTTAAGCTTGTAAGACACCAAAGCCCAACTCCACAGCGAAACACTTTCTTGAACAAGGTCACACCTCTTAATAGTGAGTGCCACTCCCTATGGGCCAAACAAACACAGGAGTCTATGGGGCCATTCCTATTTAAACTACCACATTCAATTCCCTGGTCCCCATATACTTACAGCCGGATCATTAGCAGAAATACATTTAATTCAACTTTAAAAGTCACCATAGTCCTACCATAGCCACAATATGTGTTGATACCCAAGGCTA
The DNA here is from genome assembly GCA_004026605.1 of Ondatra zibethicus. Lineage (NCBI taxonomy): Eukaryota > Metazoa > Chordata > Mammalia > Rodentia > Cricetidae > Ondatra > Ondatra zibethicus. Next base: position 63,531 of record PVIU01009854.1, on the reverse strand, counting down.
CTGTTACCACCAAAGGTCAAAAGTATAGGAATTCACAGAGTTGACCCTGATCCTCACCGACTACAGCACTAAGGAGAACTGATCCAGCTCTTCATGGGCTGCAGCACTCAGGAAAGCAGGCCCTGTACCTTGCTTGGGTAACACAGTAGAGCCGACCCTTTTGCAAGGGCCCTGAGGGTATGAGAGTGGGAGAACTGATCCTGTGCCCCTCATCTGCCATGTGGCGGTGAGGGTGAGAGAAAGAGGTCCTTCCCCCATTGCCTTGAGCTACCTGTGGGAGGCTAGAGTATAGATCCTGCCCCTCACCAGCTGCAGAACTAGGGAGAGTAGACCCAGCACCTTACCCAGGCAACATGGTAGACATGCCCCTGGTAGTACAGGTGTGGGTGAGGCAGCCCGAGGTTCTGAGAGCAGGAGAACCACTTTTGTCCTGCTACATTGGGAGAATGTAGCTAGTGAAGTTCTGGAGAGCTTGCCCTGGTGATGAGCATGAAGGAGGACTGGCGGGCTGACCAATCCAGCTACCACCAAGGCTCAGAACCAGGGTTATGAGTTGGTTCACTATAACATCCACCCCATCTATTATCTGCTGTGAAAGCCACAAAGGATCAATAAAAAGCTTTGTTAAAGAGTCATCACAGCCTACAATAGTCTAACTTTTTTAACAGTCCAAAGTTCAAAGTCTCTTCTGAGACTCATGCAATTTCTAAGACACCATGGCCACAGTAACTCCTATAAAGAAAAACATTTCCTATGGGCTGGTTTATAGCTTAAGAGTATTAGTTCATTATCATCATGGCCAGAAGCATGGCAACATGAAAGCAGGCATGGTGCCAGGGAACGAGCTGAGAGTTCTACATCTTGACGCACGATTCACAGGCAGCAGAAGCCGACTGTCACCTTAGACCAAACGTGAGTTTTTAAGACCTCAAAGATGATCTCTACAGTGACATACTTCATCCAACAAGGCCACATCTTCTAATAGTGCCACTCCCTATGGGCCAAACATGCAAACACATGAGTCCATGGGGGCCATTTCTATTCATGCCACTCTTCATAGTACATATATATATATATATATATATATAATTTTATCATATTTGTTGGCTGTATTCTGTGGCATAAATAAGATAAATTAAACTAGTTCTTATAAATTTTTATTATATTTATTTTGCTTTTAGGTGAATATGCTTATAACAGATTGGGCACGTGGAGGTCAGAAAGCAAAGGCAACTGTCAGTTCTCTCCTGCCACTGTATGTTGTGCTGGGGATCAAACACAGAGTGACAGGCATGACTGCAACTTTATCTGCCAGCTGAGCCCCCTGCTGACTATATTTATTATCCTTCAAATATGTAAAGCATTTATTGTATAATGTTTCATCCTACTGATAGAAAATTGTTCCTTGTGTTCCTCTTCACTTAAGCATAGTTTTATTTCCCTCATGGATTTATAGGTACTGTTTAAAGAATTCTTTGACAGATATATTTACTTCATTTTTAAAAAAAAGTCATGAAAGAGGTGTCTTGTTTATGATGATTTGTATTCTTTTATCATGGTTTTAAAGGGGTGTTTACAGCAAAAAATGATATGAGATTTATTAACTATGCATATACACATAAATATAATTAGTATTACAGGTACGAGAGAAGTATTTTATTATGGACAATACAGAAGTACCTAAAGATCTCTGTACTGAGCAGTTACTGCTCTTATTTCTAGACCTCATTGATACCTTGTTAATAAAAAAAATCAAGAAAAAATATTTTGTGTGTGTGTGTGTGTGTGTGTGTGTGTGTGTGTGTGAGAGAGAGAGAGAGAGAGAGAGAGACTCTCAGGGTAGATTTGGAAAATTTAAAGGTTTGAAGCATACTTTGCCTGGAGCTGTCAAAGGTGAAAATAATAACTAAAATATTATCTATATATTTATCTGTCTACCAACTATTCATCTGTCCATGATTTCTGAAATATATTCTGTCTTCTTCACACATATACCAACTAATGTTATATAGAAGATATTTGAAATTTGTTTCCTCCAGGTTCTCCCAGGAAACAGCTGATATTACTGACTTATGGCTCATGGTGAGTTGCAGTTATAATGGGGACAGCAGGCTTCTATACCTCTGGTTAATACAAGGCACAATACCAGCAGAGATTTTCTAACTCTGCATTTAAAATCTCTCCAATAGCTATTATTACTTCCTAAGACCATTTGTGCATTGGCAGCAAATCAAGTGAAATAGTTTCATTTGAATAATTTAAGGATTTGACTGAAGTTCTTAATTTGGCCATAATAAATAATATTATTAATTTCAAGAAAAAGGAGGATACAAATATTGTGATTTTCCTTTGCTTTCAGCTGAAAAGTATTTTTGAAAAGAATTAGAAGAGCAGATTTCCCCCACTCTGGGTTTGACGCCCCATGTATCCCACCTGTGGTCCTTTCATAGAAGCCCCACCCTTTGTGTATGGCCCTGTTCACCTGCCCTGCAGTGTGGCATCCTGTGGTGGGAAGGCTTAGTCTTCTAAAACAAGCTTATTGATCAGCAGGGATTGCTCACTCAAGGGTTAGGACATTTTCATTCTTTCCCTTGGGTTTTTCCTTTCTGAGAAAACACATATGATGAATTCTTTTACCCCTTTTATTGTGCTTCCAATCAATCTTTCATTTGATACAATATGAAAACCGGGAAGAAAAAAATATTCATCTTAAGACTCCCACCAAGCATAGAACTCTAAATACAGTAGATTCTCTTCATCATTTGTAAAACTCCCTTCTGTTTTTAAGAGGAAAAGTGTGACTTTTTGTTCTTTTCTTGTCTTCAAATGACCATTCAAGTGTCACTACTTTCCCAAAATTCTGACCATAAATGCTATGTGAATGTAAAGGTTTCTTTGTTTGTCTTCAATATTGTAACTTAGTAATTTCAAAATGAATTAATTTAACATCTCCAAATAGCTCCAAGTGTTTTATGTGTGAATAATATCAATTATTTTCTTTTATTTAAAAAGTAATGATAATTCCACATTTTGAAGTAAATATCTGAGTGGCTTATTCTATGCTCTTCTTCCTAATATTTTGTACTTCATACTCACCAGTATATTTATAGGATCTTTTCATTACAGAATTGAAGTTTTCCATTCCCCTTCAACAGGATTATTTTGGGGTGAAATTTGAAGGTAACTGTTTTCCCCGCTGGCACGGAAGAGAGGAGAGGAAAGCAACAGCAGAAGGGCAATGGCTGTAACATAGCTCAGCTAGCACTGAGGATGAGGACCAACAGGAAGGAACGCGCTTTGATAAATGTGCACTGAAACATTTTCCTTCAACGGAAACAATGCTAAATGTGGCTGGGTGCCAAGAACATCTGTGTTCCTGGTATCCCAAACGCTTGGAAGGAGCAGATGTGTGAATATATAGCAGAAAACCTGGCACACTTCCTAACAATGTTTGGGAGGGATCTGGTTTTGCACAGAAAGCCTTCTGATGCCCTGAAAAATGAAAAAATGCTGGGGAACTCCGGAATATTATTAGTTTTCTAGAAAAATATTATTAAAGCACTCAACAGAATGAAGACAGTGTATTCATAGGAGAGAAAGGAAAGCTACCTATTGCAAACAATGGAGGAGACAGCTCAGGAAATACATTGTGTATGCATGTGACAATACAATTACATTGGAGTCTAAATATGGCCTGTAAAGAAAAGATGCTTTTATTTTTAATATTTGCTTCTTCTTATACTGCCTGACAATTGTAAGCTCTTTCAAGGACAGAACATAATCATAGCTTCACTAAGTAGTCCTTCATACTTTTCATGGGCTTAGCGAATAGTTCTAAGGATGTCTAGGCGGAAGTACCTATGAAATAGAATAAACTCTAAAATCCAATTTACGAAGAGCCAAATGATAGCAGCTGTTCTTTCCTTATTCCATTATATTAAGAAATTTTATTTTAAAGGTTTTTATACTGTGAATGTCTGGGTTGGCCACAGTAGTTGGCAAATTTTAATATTCCATATGTAGTTAGTGTAAATATAATTACCAATGAGGAAACAATATGTCGCTCTATATATACATGACTAGATCTTTGTTAGCTGTTTTGTGAATAGGATTGACCATTCGCGGTTCTTTGTAGAATATGGCTTGGCTAGTTGTTACTTCGTTGGTAAAGTGAATGGGATATCTTTGCATGTCCTTAGCCCTTCTTTCTCATTACTGCCTGTATTGTGGACATTGCACTGTGTAGCAGCAGCTATATGGTGACAATGAGGTGATGACTGTAAAGATGAAGACACACAATATGAGCACTCCAGAGCAGAAGGCTCTTGTGATTTTTCCAATGGGCACAAGTACCAGCACAAGTTTACTACTATGCTTAAATTTTTGCTTATTTATGAGAGAAAAACAAAAATCAATTTAAGAAACTTTTATTATTTGGTAGCTATTTTATTCCAAGTCATTATTTTTTATTGGGAATCCAACTACAATCTTTTTATCCATTATTTAAGAACAGCATCATATTTACTAAACATATCATCAGCATCACCACTCTTAAATTCCTCAAAAAACAAAGCTGTATAGCATGATGCTTTGATTTTCAGATACTTGAAAAGATTTTAAATAGAAGATATAAATTTACTCTCACCACCAAAGTTTAATTCTAAGAAAAATAAATGTAATGATTGGAAGGATTACTGCTAGGTTATAAAGTAATATTTCTGAAACATAAACCATCTAATAAAGAACGTACTCAGATACCTTTTAAGATCAGTAGTCTACTGGGAAACTCTTTGCTATAGGGAAAAAGTGTGATATTTATCTTTAAATGTTGGAGACTTAGTACATGTTTTAATAACTATGAAATAAGTGAAACTGCTCTGTTATAGACAAATATCCTTTGAATATAAAGTTTCACATAGTTGGGATATATGTGTACTAATTGCATTTATATCAGTGTTTTCTAGTCTATAGGATGAAGCTTACATGAAGCTTACAGTGTGAGAGGAGAAATACAAACTGGAGAATGAAGAAAAAGCGATGTAGACACCTCACCTCGAAAAAATGCACTATTTGGATAAACAGTATACAAGCTCAGAATACTTACAGCAAGGCTAGAAGATAGTAGGTCTCTCTGAGGTCAGTGCTTTCATGTGTCCATCTGGAGATTAAGGCTTAGAAAAGAACACCATGAGGCACTCACTTTGCCCATACATCTACTGGATGTAAAACACAGCTTAGGCTGCTGCATCCCATCTTAGAAACTGATTCAAAGGATTACTTATGCTTTCAAGACATAATCCTCTGAAACAATTCTAGCATCCAGTTTTGTTATTGTGAGCTGTCTATTATTTGCTTTTCCGTCAACTGCTGTGGGACAGTGGTTTTACTCTGTAAAGATTTGTTTCTTGTACTTGTTTAATAAAATGCTAATTGACCACTAGCCAATTGGGAAGTATAGGAGGGGTGAACCAGCAGGAAGTAAAGGTGGGGTGAAGAGAATTTGGGGAAGAGGAAAGATTCAGTTTGCAGTAGTCACCCAGACACAGAGGAAGTCAGACACAGAGGAGGCAAGATGTGACTGCCTTGCTGAAAAAGGTACCAAGCCACATGGCTAACACAGACAAGAATTATGGGTTAATATAAGTTATAAGAGTTAATAAAAAGCCCGCACTAATAGGTCAGTCAGTTTATAATTTATATAGACCTCTGTGTATTTCTTTGTGACTGAATGGCTGCCTGACCATGCAGGCCCGGATGGGACAGAAACCTCTGTCAACAGTCAACCAGACAAGATGTCAAGTTATGTTTCCTGGCTTTAGATTGCTGCACATTATCTATCCCCTGGTGAACCTCTTTCCACATGTTCACATTTAAGAAGGAACAGAAGTGAATGCATAAAGTTAAATGCCTGAATTGTTTTTAAAAGGCCAATTCAGAATATGTTAAAAAGTATTTTAGTGTGTCAAATGTGAATTGACACACACAATATTTTGCTCACAGCAAGCTAAAAAATCTTTGGTATATGAACTTTTTATGTGACTTAGCAACTAACAATTTAAAATGTAAACCTGACTGTTCTGTAATGAGTATTTTCAGAAACATAGTCGAAATCTACTCTTTACCCAACAAGCTGAGAAATGAGTGTTCTGGGCATTAACTTTTCTTTTCTTGGCAAATGTAGCTGCAGACAACATTTCTACTTGTGCAAAGAGTGTCTTTGTTTAAAAAAAAAAGCTTCTCTCATTTTTCATTAGGAAAGCAGTGCTTTGGAAAAGGAACCTAACAGGAATTTAAAGCTCCTTTGTCACAGGGCTGGTTTGTCATTAAGGTCAGTTTTTCCTGTATTTGTTAGTGATATCCTTTATATTGCAGTAAATAATATCATTTTACTGAAATGTAGTTTTGACAATTAAGTATAGGTCATTTTTTTCCCGCAGTGTAATGTAGTCCAGTCACAGTTTAGCCAAGAAATGTATTAGAATATGCAGATTAGGAAGTTAAAGTGATTAACATAAGCATCAGTCAAAGTAGGAATTAATATTCTGCAGTTTTGTTCCACTATATAACTGGAAAGTACTGAAATTTCAAGCATAGTTACAACCACCATTGCTATATGTAGAGCAAAATACATCTGAAAGGAATGCAAAAGCAATGATAAAAAAGAATTACAATAAAAAAGAAAAAAATCACTCTCTACTAATTGTTTTCTACACAGCTTTTGGTGGATTTTGCTCTGTGTACAAGTGGATGTTTAGTGGAACCTAATGAATCACTTCTTATAAATAAGGACTGGGGAACCAAAAAGTAAGACAGCTTCTTAGGGTAGAGAGTAGGGAAAGGGAATGATCTAGGGGTGAGCAAAAACTATTCGGGACAATATGAAGGAAAGACATGCAGCCTGTAAGTTGCATATCATACACAAATCTCAGCATAGTACTTAGTGTTTTGTGGCAATGACCTTGTTTTCATGCATGCTTCACTTCTTTAACTTGGACAATTTGTCACTGATTTGCAGAGCAAACAGGCAAGACTTAGAGAGATGAAGGAACACATAAGGATTTCAAAGCTTATTGGAAAGTGAAGATAATCTTTGATGGCTATTAAACATCTAAGTTGAAATGGTTAGGTAGGCATTTGGGTGTCTAGTCCCAAACGAGGTGAGACAAGGATACAAGGTAGCAATTTGAGAGATACCAGAGTAAAAACTATAATTATGCTTTATATCCTGAGATCACTCAAGGTAAGGATAGAAACGGAAAGGAAACTATGAATTGTAGCTCTTTCAGTCTGTCAGAAAATGGTGAAGCTGTATAGTATAAACTATAATAGCAACTTAGCAATGTCAGAATTCTCATAAGGAATATGTAAATGTAATTTAAAAATACATGTTTTTCCTTCCTTTCATTTTTTTCCATAAGAGACATATAAGATAGGTAAATTCCATGCTAGGCCAACTCTTATGTAAAGAAAATTAGGGCAGATTTTGGCATTGAGTATCTAATTTCACCATGGCTTAGATGTAATGGTTAGGTAGGCATTTGGGTGTCTAGTTCCAAATGGAATGTAAATACAAAAGAGGGACAACAGTGGACAAGCAAGCAGCATTCTTACAAAGGTACAAATACTTCTTAAAAACTAAAGAGATTTATTAGACAATGATTAGAGAAAACACAGTAATAAAAAAATCCCGACATGTTCCATGACTTTTAGTAAGAGAGCAGAACATCAGAAAAAAGCCAATTCTCTTCAGTAAATATGAGACTCCTATTGAAAAGGTCTCCCAACCTGGTCCTATCATGCCATGGAAGATGAGGAATAATGAAGGAAAAAGAGAAGGTAAACAAAACAAAGCAAACCAAAACCTTTTTATCTTATAAAACATTGATAGTTGAGCTATGACAACGCTATCTGGAAAAAGAAAGCATTTAATCAGGTATCTGAATGAGTCAATTAAGGAGGACAATAAATGATTGCTTCCAATATTACCAAACAAATATACACACACACTTACACACACAATCTATATAGAGATAAAAGTTAGATAGATGATAGATAGACAAATAGATGATTAAAAATAGTTGTATCTATCTCTATCTATCTATCTATCTATGATAAATACCAGAGTAAAATTTTAAAAAATTCTTTCAAGAAGAAGTTGTTTTTTTAGCCAAGTTAATAAAGCAGGTGGTGTAGGAGGTTTTTTTGTATTTGTGTTGCTTTCATTGGCTAATAAGGAAACTGCCTTGGCCTTTTGATACGGCAGAAATCAGGTAGGTGGAGTAGACAGAACGGAATGCTGGGAAGAAGGGCAGTGTGGCAGATGCCATGAAGCTCCTGTCTGAGACTGATGCTGGTTAGAATCTTTCCTGGTAAGCCACGACCTCATGGTGTTATGCAGATTGGTAGAAATGGGTTAGATCAGGATGTGAGAGTTGGCCAAGAAGAGGTTATATAATGGGCCAGGCAGTAATTTAATTAATACAATTTCTCTGTGGTTATTTCGGTGTAAGCTAGCCAGGACCAAAAGCAGGCCCTCTCTCCTTCAACAAGCAGGTGTAACAGGCAGATGGTCCCCAGGATTCCCAGCATGAGACACTGAACAGGAGTATATTTACCTGAGTGAATACCCTTGCTTTTTCCCCCTTTAGGAGCTCCATCCTTAGGTCTTTCTCTTTTCTTACTCTGGGTACTGGTATTGTTCCCTTTGGCTATCAACTTCTTTCTCCTAAGAAACCGAGTCTTAGATTATTAAAAACAGGGTTAGTGGGTAAAAAAGACTATTGATGTGAGACCATGAACAAATATTCCAGGTCCTGGATCTTACTAAATTTTTGGACCTTGAGTTTTTAAGTACAAAGGAGAGAAGTGTGGTTGTCCCTCATATATTAAACCAGAACTTTCAGATTTCCCTAGTTCTAAGATTAGTTCATGACAGACCTCTCCCTGTGTGCTAGTCTAGAGGGACTTTCCTTTGGAGGAACATTAACTTAACCCCTGGAGCGGCAGATGCTTTGTATGAAAGTACTAGGGAACCAAGTCAAGACAACAGAGTAATCTGAAGGAAACGTAAGTGTAGGTTGGCGTAACTGTGCCATCTTTCATTGCTTTTCTTCCTTGTACTTTTGAACTTGGCTATTCTAGTTCTTCTATGGCTCCTTTCTATGCTCACTTTCCTACTGTGTGTAATTACACTTATAGAAATTCCCTTTTAGCTCTGTGTGGTGACACAACCCTGTAATCCCAGTCACACCTTGGTGGCTGAGGCATAAGTCTGAGGCTAGCTTGGGTTACATAGCAATATCTTGTCTCACAAAACAAAATAAAACAACAGAACACAACATAAAATAAAGCAAGAACTATGGTTTCTATTTCAAGCACTTTCCAATAGGTCTGTTGTATATAATATTAAGTAAGTTTCATAGCCATGGGTCTTAATCATGCCATATTCTGCCTAAATGTTTAGATACCTTCTTATGCTTTACAGAGTCTAAACCTCCTGCTAATACAGTGAGTCCTTAACGTTTTTACTTCTAGTCCATGATATCATCCTTGCTGTTGTCTTTATTGTTCCAATAGGCTTTGAATGCATCATGTATTCCATGACCGTCATGCATTTACTAGTGGTATTCATTCTGTTTGGGTTTCTCTCTCCCTTCATGCTTTGCCTTATATACTCTGTAAATTCTATTACAGTCATCTTCATTGTGAACCACTTTTGCATCTGTAATGATATTTAATTTTACTTAATTTTTATGTGAATTGTAAACTAGAACTTATTCTACCTTTTAGCCTGGTAGTGGTGACACGTGACTTTAATCCCAGCACTCAAAAGTCAGAGACAGGCAGATCTCTATGAGTTTGAGGCCAGCCTGGTCTACAGAGTGAGTTCCATGACAGGATCCAAAGCTATAGAGAAACACTGTCTTGAGAAAGAAAACAAAACAAAACAGAAAAGAAAAAAAGAAAAATAGCATGTGTACAAGTAAGGGGAGGGGATATGAGAGGGAGTTATGACTGATTGAGAAAACAGCCAGAGAATGACCTAGAATTCGCTCAAATCAAACAAAGATAAGCAAAGTTTCAGGCCTCAGAAATGAGACATAATTACCACATTTATAGAAAGAGGCTTGTTAGCTCTTTAGGCAAGAACACTTATTTGAAACTGGGAAATCTTCACTTTCAGAATACCTTATGGCAAGTCAGCAGAAGGAGACAATGGGATGAGATTAAGTGAAGCTGTAGAAGAAAATGGGCTAGAAATAGAGGTTGATATATTTAACACAAGGGAGAATAGCTCAGGAAACCTGTGTCTTGAATAAAATTATGTACCCAAGTCGAATTCACCATATTTGAGGATTTCCATGCTGTTTTATCAGAACCATTAGATATCTTGTATATATCTTCTCCGACTCAAACCATTTTATAATATACCTGGGAACCCCCCCCACCATGCTCAAAACATGTTTCACAAATTTATTAGCATCATGTTCAGCCACAATATGGTGCAATCTTTAGAGCAACCTTGTTGTTCATTCAAGAAATACTGAGTGCCTCTCATGAGGTAGATCTGTGTGAGCAAAGGCAAGATTGAATCCTTTTTGGTAAATTGCAGAGCCTGGTAGAAGATACACAAAATAATACTGTATTTTAAAATAGAAGGTGCAATTACAAAGCATGATGAGGATTAAGGGACATAGCACTGTGATATTCTGATTTCATCTATTGGTTGTAAATTTGTTTACCACTTAGTAATTTTCAGTGAAGTTATTAGTTGTGTTCTTGAGCAACTAACACTTGTTGCCTTTGATTCCTAATTTGAAATTAGACAAAACATATAAACTATTCTATATGGTGCTTAAGATGGCATCTGGCATATGGGGAACACATTAATATTACCTCTTTTCTGAGGGTATTTGAGCTGCTGCAAATGCTGTTATTTACTGTGTTGCTTGAAAACCATCATGTTTCTTTCTCACACTTCCAGAGGTTGGCAAGCAAAAGATCAAAGAGCTTAGATGCTTAGTGTTTGGTGAAGACATTCTTTTTTTCTTTCTTTCTACAAGATCGTGTCTTGATGTGATCTTACTCTGTGTAAGGGGTGAGGCACTTCTTTTCATGTCCCTTTTCTAGAAAAGCCTTAATTTTATTGAGAAGACTTTGTACTATAACTTAACTCACTTCACAAAAGACATCCTTTCTAATATTGCTGCTCTGGGGTTAAGTATATCAACACATACATTTTGAAAGGAAGGACATGAACATTCAGATATTAGTCATATCAGCTATTGAATTATTGTCATTACTACTGCAGTGAAATGGAGTAATCGTCCTGGGAGTTAATCTATCTTGGTAATCAGAACTGTACATCTTTCATGTTCCCTTTAATGGCTTCTGTAATTTGGATTCACATAAAAGTCTAAAACTGCTGGCATGAAGATGGTAGCATTCAATCTATTAATTATTGTCTAACCATTTCCTAATTTGAAAAACCAAGAAAGAAATCTTTTATGTCATCTCTCGTATTCTCTCAGTTATCCTTTCACCTACCCATATAGCAAACATTCCTTGAATAAATAAATCTAGATACTTAGGAATGTTGCAAGGAGGAGAGGGCTGCTTGTTTGTCCCGGCCACCCAGATAGGTTACACCCAAAATAACCACACAGAAATTGTATTCATTAAAACACTGCTTGGCCATTATCTCTAACTTCTTATTGGCTAACCTTTACATATTAATTTAACCCATCTCCTTTAATCTGTGTATAACCACGTGGCAGTAGCTTACCGGAGATTCTAACTGGCATTGGCCTTTTGATAGGGCAGAACTTAGGTAGGTGGGGAAAACAGAACTGAATGCTGGGAGGAAGAAAGCAGAATCAGAGAGAAGCCATGGATCCTCCACCTGAGACTTACTTACGCCAGTTCAATCTCCTGTAAGCCACTGCGATGTGGCGATACACAGATTAATGGAGATGGGTTAAAATAATATGCAAGAGTTAGCCAATAAGAAGTTAGAGCTAATGGCCAAGCAGTGTTTTAATAAATACAATTTCTATGTGATTATTTCGGGGCTAAGCTAGCTGGGTAGCTGGGACAAATAATCGGGGCCCTCCCTACAACATTGGGAATCAAAAGATAAATTATCAATACTCCCGGTTCTGCCTCCCATGTCCAAAGGATGACAGACAAGTCCATAAGCAATGAGAAAAGTGTTCTGAGTACAGTTCAGGAACAAGTAGTGAGTTCCAGTCAAGTTGGGAGGTAAGTAAAGGTACATTGCAGACTGGAGACAGTTCCTCTGTCCTGTTTCCTCTCTTACACATGCAGATACAAGAAGCAAAACTCATCTGTTATCCCTATGGCTCACTCCTTTTTAAAAATTCTTTTCTCATATATTACAGCCTGATCACTGTTTCTCCTCTGTCCACTCCTTCCAGTACCTCCATATCTTCTCTCTCCCCAAGATCCACTCTTCTGTTTCACTTAAGAAAAGAGCAGGCATCATAGGTATTGCAACTGAACATAGCATAACAAATTACAGAGAGATTAGGCACAAACCCTCATAGCGATGCTGGGTAAGGCAACCCAGGAGGAGGAGAAGGGTACTAAGAGCAGGTGAAAGAATCAGAGATAGCCCCCTCTCCCATTGTAAACTGTTCTGCAAGAACACCAAACTACACAATATGTATGACGAGGATCTCCAATAGACCCATACAAGTTCAATAATTGCTACTTCACTTTCTGTGAAGTCCCTACTTCACTTTCTGTGAGTCCCTATGAAGTTGATTCTGTGGGACGTGTTCTTGTGGTGCCCAAGAACCCTCTGGCTCTTACAGTCTTTCTTCCCACTTTTCTGTGGGATTGATGTTTGGCTGTGGGTCTCTGCATCTTCTTCTATCCATTGCTGGGTGAAGCCTCTCTGATAATGAGTATGTTACGCTCATGGCTGGCTCTTATTTGCAGTTTATGCACTAAAGATGGGCTAAGATATTTCTTATGGAATTCTATTAATCATAATATAATTCTGTTTTGGAAATAAATAGAACAATGGTCAGACTTTTGTGATAGATTATAATAGCTGTACATAGTGCCTTTGGCAACTTAGTATTACTTTCTTCTTTTAGTTCATTAGTATGCCTCCCTTATCAAAGAAGTTCACAAAACTTTTATGCCCCAGTTTATATTTTAGCACATTCTTTCCCTTAAACATGCTTCTTACTCGTTTAAAAAATATTATTTTTGTTGCATTCTCCTTCTACCCTCTGCTGTCAGTGTCAATGCTAATCCTCTTATCCTCCTGTCATTTTCAACAAAGAACAGAAATGTCATTTAAAAAAAAACTCTAGAGTCATATCACAGAAACTGGGGAAAAGGGTATGTTGTGTGGCACTATTCTATGGGAGGTTTGAACAAGCATCTGTTCACCTCAGCTAGAGAACCAGTAACGACTAAAGCAATGATGCAAAAGGCCAGCTTAGTGAACCAGGGAGTTTTATTGGGGCAACTTACAAGAATATGGTGGTGTTTACTTAGAGTAGTGATGTTCAACCTGTGGGTTTCTACCCATTTGAGGTTGCATATCAGGTATCCTGCCTATCAGGATTTACATTACAATTCATGACAGTAACAAAATTACAGTTATGAAGTAGTTATGGTCAGGGGCCACCACAACATGAGGAACTGTATTAAAGTGTCTCTGCATAGGAAGGCTGAGAAGCATTGACTTACAGGAACAGAAATGACTCAGAGATAGAAGAATCAGCAAAAGTCCACCTCAGCACCAGCAACAGCTCTAAAAGTTGGAGACTTAGAGGTCACTGCAGGAGCTGCAGGAAGGTGAACAGGTTGGAGAGTGTCTCTTCCAGGGATCTCCCCTGGTCATTACAACTTCAGACAAGCTGGTTTGGTCTGAGTTATTTTCTAGGCAGCAGCTTGTCTGAGGGTGACATGCCTGCAGTCCCAACTGCATATATAGGCTTGGGGAGGGAGGACCCTACTTAGTCTGGTTAGTCTCAAGGACTTCGTGGGGGGACTTTTCATTGTTTGCTTCTTTTTTTATAACCAATTAATTTAATTATTAAGTTCAAACATACACAAGACATTTTCTGAAGATGGGGTATTAAGTTCAAACATACACAAGACATTTTCTGAAGATGGGGGAAGGCATTCGGATGAATGCCTTTAATTACTCTTTTGATCTACTTTACCACAAGTCAAAAGGGTCACAATTATTCCATCAGAATATATCTTAGCTTAAAAACCATAAGCATGCCTCTTGGTTTTGATACTTTATCAAATGTTAGCAGCCACAGATTT
>PVIU01009854.1:0-49115 GCA_004026605.1 Ondatra zibethicus | reverse complement strand
AATTTCTCATGTTAAATGAGAAAAATAAAGCAAGAATGAAGGTCAATCAGTTTGACCTTCATTCTTGCTTTATTTTTCTCATTTAACATTGTTTGCTTCTTGAGTTTGATGAGTTCCCTTGCAGGATAGAGTGTTTTACATTTAGTTAGAGCACCCTGAATGTTAAGGTGGCTCTTTCCATAATGGAATGTTTTATCTCTGAGGAAATTTTTACACAACAGAACAGGAATTGATAAGCTTGGCTATGACAAGCTGTTTCAATGTATGTAATAGATAGGAGGAATAAGAAAGGGAAAATATTGGTTTAGGAGGTCCTTCTGTATTTCTGTTGCTTTCATTGGTTAAATAAAGAGACTGTCTTGGCCTTTTGATAGGGCAGCCCTTAGGTGGGTGTAGTAGACAGAATGAAATACTGGGGGAGAAAAGATAGTGTAACAGACACCATGATTTTTTTGGCCAAGAAGAACATACTGATAAACCACAGTCAAGTAACAATACACATTAATAAAAATGGGTTAAACAAATATGTGAGAGTTAGCCAATAAGAGACTAAAACTAATGGTCCAAACAGTATTTCAATAAATACAGTTTTGTCGGTTTTTCAGCCGACAAAAACCTGACAAAAAACAAAAACCAACCAGGCCCTCATGTTACAAAATATGGCAAATAAAAGCACTTGCAAGCAAAGCAAGTAAGAATCACTGAAGCAGGTTCTGAGGCATTATGCTCTCTTATGTCCATCTTGTAAACATCTTGCCTGCATAAGGCAAATTACCAATAGCAAGCTAATATTTGTCATTTGATGAAGGGAAATCTACTTTTTTTTAAGCAATCTTTAAATAAGCTATTTATTTTACAGTTATGTACAAAGTAGGGGAGTAGAATAATGTAATGACCAGATTCGCAAGTATCATTAACTGGTTAAAAAAGATAGAAGATACTATTTTAAGAAAGTTTTGTCCTTTGGATAAGGACAAAACAAAATAGATGCTAATATGTGAAAATAAATCAAGAAGATGTTCTAAATAAAGTAAACTCACTAGTAATAAATTGGCCACAGTGGTTTATCATTTATTAAACTCAAATAAGTAGAATGGATGACATTTTACGAGGATAAATACTATGCAAAGTAGACAATATGATGATGGCAAATGCCCTGTGCTGGGATAATAAGTTACTAATATAAATAAATACCTTTTGTAGACATACAATATTGTCCACATAACTTTTAAAGAATAGGGTCCACAGCAATGTCGTGCCTAAAGAGCCGTGGAGAGAACTTTTGGAGGTATAGCAATGATGTAGGAGAAAGATATGGGTTGTCCATAGTTAGAAAGTCTGTCAAGTACAAAAGAAGAGAAGGGAGCTAAGTTTAAAGGGAAAGAGAATAGAAATATACCTGGGGAAGTAGCAAATCTTTACATTTAGAAGCAAGGAAATGCCAAGGGGGGAGAAGGATATGAAACCTAAGAGAAATAGCCAAGTCAGAAACTGTGGAAAAGACTTCTGTGTGTCACAACCCATTTGCTTTCCGCTCCAGTCCACAGACATTCTTTCCTTGGGCTCCCTTCAGTCCTAGCAGAAAGCTGGCTCTGAGTCATCATGGCAGCTGAATGAATCTTGATACGCAATTCATTTAGATTGGGGAGAAGTGTAAATAAAGAAAGCGTAGAAAGATATCATAAAATGAAATGTTCATTGAAAATCCTAGGAAGTAAAAGAAACACTTTGCAATTGTCTACATGGAAGCACCATTGTCATGAGCATTAGGAAATGAGGATAGAAATGGGTGTTTGGACAAAGTGATTTTTCAGATTATTTTTGTCAGCTTTGAATTATTGTAAAATATATGGTGATTGCAAGATTGAAAAGTTAGTACGTATTCTTCAAAACTTCACTAAACTGTCATTTGCCCATCTAGAACTCTAACAATGTTACAGGGCCTATGAATTAATTAGCTAATGAATGATAGTTCTTTACCCTGACTTTCTGCTGTAAATAAGCTGAAGAGATTTGATGAGAATAAATCAAGGAGCTATGAATTTTTTCAAGTCATTGCTATTGTTATGATGACAATGGAGATGACCATGATGCCAGAAGCAGAAACTTTACAACTTGTATCTCCCATCTGTCACTACTCCTCTGCTCTTGAAAGTCCCACAGAAGACCTTCTGAATTGTAGGAACCACACCTTTTTGTCTTTCCAAATGGCCTTGGGAAGCATTTTAAGGATGCACACTCTCTTACCAATAGTTTACTTTGATGCAATTTGTACATTGTTTTAGGAGATTCAGAGCTGGAAGATATAAAGGCTGATTTTCTTTCTTTGCCTTTTCCCAGGAAGTTTTTCACATCATAAACAGGAGAACAAGACTGCATTTTTAGTGACACAATTAAGTAACTTAGTATCTTAAACTGTCAGCACTGAATTATCATCTTCATGGCCTGCCATTTTGATGAAATGGCACATGTGTGAGGAAATAGCATGACAACAAAATAAAATATAAGCCATGAGATGCTACATTGGGAAAGAGCCCCACAATGAAATGTTGCAAACAAGATGATCTTGTAATGAAATGGTCAACACAATGTGACCAGCACAAATGAGTAGCACATTCTGTTACTCACACCCTGAGAGGAAACATGACTTGTTGGGTGCCTTGTTGCTTTATGATTTATATTGATAGAAAGTCTTTATTTTTTAATATTTGAAACCAGAGACTGCAAACACATTTAAATGCGAAAAAGTTTTTTTTCCCTTTTTCTTCCCGGCTGCAGGTAGTCCCTTTCATCTCCCTGCTTCAGACTCTATGGAGTGTTGCAGAGCAGGTGATCCTGGCATCTCCGAGTCAAGAGAGCTAGTTCAATCAGCTTTTGCCTTCACCGTCTCTCCCACTTCCTTCCCAGCTGGAACAGTGAGTTCTCTGTGAAAGCTTCTGCAAATGATGACAAGAAGGAGAGAGTTCTCAGCGAGAGCAGCTGAGCTTTAATGCCAGTAAAACTGTTCCAAATGTAAAACACATTTGAAAATATAAATGGGTGCCCCGAAACAACATCAATAGAACCTTTAATGATCCTTAGAACCGGCCTTTTTTTCTTCCAGTCAGGAGGAAGATTGTTTCAAATCTGTTTGTGCCTGAAGCACTTTTGATTGTGACAGTCTTCTCATTCATGGGCTAAACATGGCGTCCCACTGGAAGTGACATCGAGGTTCACAGCAATACAGTTTGATATGAAAGTATAAACAGAAGTCAGCGCTGCATTTCTCCTCTGAGATAACAAGTGCAACTAGATTTTCAGACCACCTATTATGCCATAAAAATAAAACAGAAAGTAATACCTGCCCAATGTCAGTTGTCTGGTTCATGAGAATGAAATTTACCTGGTCAAAATGGAGCCTCAGTTATGGCACCTGGCCACTTGCTAATTTTTCTTTCATAGGACAAATAGCTATTAACATCAGCTAAGTTGTTTTATGATAGTTCATCAATGATGGATTGGTTTTCTTTTAAGATATGTTTTTATCCTTCATGATGTCATGTTCTTGTGTCTGTGTGTGGGTGTGTGCACTTGAGTACAGGTGGTGACCATGTGGGGACCAGAAGAGAGCACTGGATCCCCTGGGGCTGGAGCTGCTGAAAGTACAGAGCAGGCCAACTTGGTTACTGGGAAGTGAACTCAGGTTATCTGCAAGGGGGCTTTCTTAACCCTGAGCCTCATGGACACTTCTATAACCAGACTTAGTTTTCCCCTTTTAAGTCTGTGTCCACAAATAAGGGCTTAGCCATATCTAATGATCAAGATTCCTGGCGTATGCATTAAGATCTCACATGCTTGTAGCCATGCTCCTTGTAGTAATGGGCTGACTAGATAAAATAACCCTAGTTCTCTGTATAGATAGATATACTCTACCCTCATTATAGAACTATTTTCAAAAGTCAAGGATATTGAAAGTTATAACAGTAATGTCAGCCCTCATGATTAAATCATGAGGCACACGAATTTTCCGTTTAAATTTGATGTTCTCATGATCTCAATATTTTTCATGCAAATCTTGTTATTTCTGCATCCCTTCACACTCCAGCTTAAATTGCTTGTCAATCGCCTTGCTTTTCTTGAGTGCAGCACTTCTGAGCTTCTCCAATACTATTTTATACATCTATTTATATCTCCTTATTTGGTATATTTTCCCTTAAAGAAGACACTGGTACAGCATTCCAAATCACATTTAATGAAGTCTTTTGAATTGGGAACAGTGACTTTGGAGGCCAAAGGAGATGAGGCAAGGGGATTGGTTTGGCTAGCTAGCAGCCTGGTATGCAAAGGAAATGTAGGTTAAGAGAAGAGGCTGTTCTATATTTTTAATATTTATACATTTCTAAATATTATAAGTAGAGTGCTTACACTGGGTTTGATTAAAGCAGGGGCAAAGCCTCAGAGTAACAAAGAGAAATAGGAAATACATTGTAAGTGTAGTTAACAAAAAGGCATTTAAAGTCACTCTTGAAAAATAACCCTTAAAAAGTCAAATCTTTCAATGCAACCCACTTTGCCTCATCATATATGTTGTCAATCGTTAATATTTTAGCAAAACATTATATTTTTAGTGAACAGTGCTTCTAATTTTCAAATCCTTTCCTATTATCAGATTTAATCTCATCTAATTAGTTAAGGGTAAAGGAACAGAGACAAATATTGCTCCATCACAACAGCTGTGCTCGTGTTCTGAAATTACAGGACTTGTTCTGTGGAGATGGATAATTTCCCAGGCAAGTTTTGGTCTCATGCTCCCCCAACCTCATCAGTGTTCCATCTCCTCTTCCAGAGTGAAGTGTATCACCATGTATCTTGTAAAATTCAGCTACTTTGCTTGTACAGGGCTGGAATGTCACTGGTATAACAAGACATGCAATAATGTGCACTCATGTAGTTGAAGACACTTCTAATTGATTATACATTTATTTGCCACACCACTATTCTCCTTGGAATATTGCTTAAGGAAAAAAACTGTTTGAATAATCACATACTGTTCTCAGGATTCCTCATGCTTGCTAATGAATACACACAATGCTTTATTTTTCAAATATGTTCTCAAATGTGTTACCTACATATTGCTTTTTCTATGCATTTTTATATTCTGGAGGGTCCTCTCGTGACAGAGCATTTTCAATCATTACTTCTCTTTCGTGGAATCAATTACCTCCTGATAGATTCTCTTTCCAAGTTTAAAATTGCGTTTAAAACTCATCTCTTTTCAGAATTCTAATTGGGTGTACTTTGAACTCTAGATTCTTTTAGTGAATATTTGTTTATGAATCTTTCTGTATTTAAAGGGCTCACCAACACATTTCAGGATTGAGATTAATATTTGACAAATATTAGGTAATGTCTTTGGGAAATAACATTTATAAGATGAAATTTTCATTTTCAAAGCAAAAGCCCAAACATAATACTGACAAACTTAAAACTGAGAAGTGATTATATACTTTAAACACATTTATTTTGTCCACTTGATACGTTTAAAGTCATCTAAATGATAGAATTGACTGTGGTTGTCTCCTTATATGCAGAATCATAATAGTAGGTCATTTATATTCCTATACAATCAGCCCATCAGCTTTTCAATAGTTATCATTTGACATGCTTATCAATATGTACAACAAGAAGTGAGAGAATAAGCAAAACATCTCTCTGTAATTATAGTACTAACACAGAACCCTGTCCTGAACAAAACATCTTATTAATAAACCCAAATCAATTGCTTGTACTCATGCAGATAGACTAAGGGATTAAATTAAGATAGTAAAATCACAGAACATGCAATCTTTGAGGGATAGCTAGTATTGACCCTGAATCATAAAGAGTAGCAAAGTTCAACTAAAAGATGGGGATATTTAGTTCTACTTACAAATGAGTAATATAAGGGGAAATGTTACTCATAAGGATTTGCATAATTAACAAAAGAACTGTGGTTGGAGGACAAGTGGAACTCACTTCAAAGCTATTAGTATTTCTTATCAAATGACATTGTATCTCACAAAGAAGATGGTAAAATGATTTGGGTTTAAAATATGTGTGGTTCTTTTTACAGAAAAATATTGTGATTTTATTCAGAGCCTTTTCTTTTACTTTAAAATAATTCTTTTACTTACTTGGCTGATTTTGTTTCTAGTTCCCACTATTAGATATTGAGTAGATACATAGAAAGAATATATAAAAGCTAAATGAAGGTCTGGAAAGCTCCTTCATCTCCAAATCACATAGAAAACAAGCAAAGAAATGCCTTTATGATATTCCGGGATGCTGGAGGACTCAACATTATTACTTATGGTGTCAAAATCCAGCTATAGAAGCCAAACAGCAAAAAGTACACATACATAGTTACCTACATACATACCTTCATTCATACATACATATGTGTATGTCTTCAAATTCATTGAGTTGAAGGTTCATTAAATCAACCTCATACCCAGTTTCATTTTCTCTTACCTAAATGTTTAAAATCTAAATTTTGATTGGTTATATTTTTAAATGTTTGCTTGATTCTTGGGTTTTATCACACACTTCTATCTTATGCTAAGCCTACCTTGCTCATTTAAATAAACTTCATTCATTTATTACTTATATATACATATGTATTATGTGTATGTTGCCTGCATGTATCAGATGTATCACTCACATACGTGGTATTGAAGGTGGTCAGGAGGAAACACAGCCCCAATAACTGGAGTTATGTGTTGTTGTAAGCCACCATGTGGATACTGGGAACAGAACACAGTCTTTTGCAAGTGCTCACAATTGCTGAGCCATCTCCAGCTGCTTTATCAGCTAGTGTGTTTGAAAAGTTTTAAAAAATATTTTAAATTTATCGTTTGACAGTCACATACATGTATACAATATATTTTGATTAAATCCGCCCTCATCCTTCGCCTCCTCCACCTTTTTCTTATCTCCTCTGCACTCTCCTATCTAAACCACATGAATTCTTTCCTTTACTCATTGTCTTAGCGTTTCTGTTGCTGTAACAAAAGACCATGGCCAAAAGAAACATTTGGAAGGAGAGAAGGGTTTATTTCAGCTTACTTGTTCAGATCCCAGTCTACTCTGAAGGGAAGTCAGGGTAAGAACTCAAGGAAGGAACCTAGAGACAGGAACTGAAGCAGACAGAAGTCATGGAGTGTTGCTTATTGGCTTTCTCCTCATGGCTTGGTCAGACTTTTTTCTTATAGTACCCAGGGCAACCAGCCTAAGATTGGCTCCACCCATAATGAGCTGTGTCCTCTTACATTAATCACTAATTGAGAAAATGCACCACATGACAGTTTTATGGAGGCATTATCTCACTTGGGTTATCTGCTCCCAAATGACTCCAACTTGTAAAAAGTAGACATAAAACTGCCCTCCTACCCACAAACTTCATTTAGTGCTGTCAGTATGTGCATTGCTATAGAGGCATCCATTGTACATGCACAACCTATAGGAAGCTGCATCCATAAGAAAACAACACCAAAACCTGATTCTGCTCCAACAGTCATCAGTTGCCAATAACTCCCCAGCTATCTATGAGTCCCTCCCACATATATGATGGAATTTTGGCTGGGTTGATCATGTGCAGGTCTGTGCATGCAGTAACAGCTGCCATCATTTCTTGTATGCAACGTCCTGGTCATATCTGCAAAATGCTGCTATTTTACTTTAGCAGTAAGCAACTTCTTCCTCTTAGGATCTTTCCACCCCTTCTTTAGCTATGATCCCTATGAATTGGGAAAGGGTTATAACACAGTTATCACATTTAGAACTTTTAATGATGAGGGTTGAGAGCTAGATATACTAAACTCTGTGTATAAAGGTATATATTTAGAGGGTTGCTTGATTATGTGTCCCTTTAGCAAACTAATAGAAGTCATTATCTAGGGTCATTGACTTATTCAGGCACTGGGACTTGGCTTAGTTAACCATACCAGGCAAAAATTTTCTCCTGTGGAGTGTGCCTTCAATCCAATTCATAAATCATTGTTTACGCCTAAAACATTCATGTCATTATTGCACCAATAGGCATTTTTCATTGGTGTGGTCATTCATTCTGTCTTTGTGTTGCTTTCATTGGTTAATAAAGAAACTGCTTTGGGCCTGTTGATAGGGCAGAACTTAGGTAGGTGGGGAGATGGAACTGAATGCTGGGAGAAAGAGGGCAGAATAAAAGAGCCACATGAAGCTGCTGCCAGAGTCAGACATGCTGAATCTTTGCTGGTAAGCCACTGCCAGGTGGCAATGTACAGATTAATAGAAATGGGTTAAATTAAGATGTAAGATTTAGCCAATAAGAAGCTAGAGCTAATGGGCCAAGCAATGATTTAATGAATACAGTTTCTGTGTGATTATTTCAGTTCTGGGAAGCTGGGACAAACAAGCAGGCCCTCCTCCTACATTTCATGATTTCATTCTTTTTACAGCTGAAAACTATTCCATAGTATATTTATTCCACATTTTCATTATCCGTTCATCAGTTGAAGGACATTCAGGTTGTTTCCATTTTCTAGCTGTTGTGGATCGATCAGTCATGAACATGGCTCTCTGTGGAGTAGTATGTCAAGAACTTTGGTATATGTCAAGGAGTGGTATAGCTATGTCAGAGGGTAGATTTATTTTTAGGTTTTAGGATTCTCCACACTGATTTCCAGAGTGATTGGATCAGTTTTCATTCTCACCAAAAGTAAATGTGGGTTCCCTTTTCCTCATTTCCTCTCCAGCATTAGCAATTGTTGCAGGTTATTTTGTTGATCTTTGTCATTTTTGCCTGGGATACAGTGAAATCTCAAAGTTGTTTTGCATTTCTCTAATTGTTAGGGATGATAAATTCGTGTGTGTGTTTGTGTGTGTATGAGAGAGAGACAGATAGAGAGAGAGAGAGAGAGAGAGAGAGAGAGATATTTCTTAGCCATTTTCATTTCATATTTTGAAATGGTATTTTTAAAAAAATCTTTTCTGAATTTTTATATAAAATATTTTCTACAGTAAAAACTAATGTCAAAATAAAGATTAATGAAATAAAGGCATCATGTAGCTCTGGGTCCAGTTTCCAAATCACTCTCCAGTTTTTTTTCTACCAATAGACAGGAATCTGGAACCATTTTTCCTACTTGGTGAGTTTTTAATTATCTTGTGGCATGCCTTAGTTTGAGAAAGCACATGATTTTAAGGAAAGGAATCAAATATGAAATTCTCTTAGCTATACTCAGAATCAAAAACTCCATTCATTATGCCATGAAGTCCTCTGTGTAGGTGACGATATTTTAATGACAGTAGTGAATGTCTACTGAGCACTCACCTTTAGGCTTTGTTTTAGTCAGTTTATTTAGTTATTTTATACAACCTCATGTAACAGATATCGCTCTATAACCCACTGTGGTATATGAGCAGAAATAACCTGTCTGTCCTAATACAGAGTTAAAGATTAAATTGGAACATTATTACCACAGGAAATATATTCTTAAAGTAATAACTAAAACTGACTGTGAGTTAAACATAGGAAACAAAATTATTTAAGATTAAAAAGCAAGAAAGCATTATGTCAAGAGAGCTTATTTTACTGTATTAGCTGTTTTCATTGAACAATATTTGGAGAGTTATATCAGTTTTCTTCCTTCTGATATTATTATTGTTATTATAATTTCAATATATTACATTGCATCTCTCCACTGGCACCATGGAAATTCATTCCATTTGAAGAATTGTGTGTGTGTGTGTGTTTGAGTGTGTGTGTGTGCTAAGACCGAACACCCTATCAAACTTTATTTTATTTTGTTTCATCTTTATTTGTTGCAGGGATAGGGATGGAAGATGGACTCTCATAGACACGCTGTGCCAGTACTACCACTGAGCTATACTCCACTTCCCTGATCTTTTATTTTAAGATTTCAAAGTTGAATTTTTTAAAGTTCTTAAAGAGAAAAAAACCAAAAACGAAACCAAACAAAATAAAATAAATCAAAAAGCAAAAACAAAACTCAAATTTGAAAACTCCAACATTTTTTATTTGTGGTGGTCAGACATTTATAGTCTCAAGTGTTGTGTTTAGATTATCAAGAACAAGCAGCTCACCCCTCCTTGCAACACAAGAGTGACATCCCTGAGGCTTCAGAACCGATATAGCACAAGCCAGAGTTTATGAATTTCCAGGATGAAGTTACAGTACAACAGATAATTTAGAACTTCACAGTAAGAAGGAGAGAAATTAGATTGGAGTTGCATGTACTTGCTTTTCACGTGGAGGAAAGGAGCAAACAAGCAAAGGAGCTTCATATACAGCATGGTGTTTATGAAGTCTAATAGCATTGACTGTGGGTTTGAGAACACCGTGAGAAGATACTACTTCTATCTCAGGTTGTGCAGGAAAAGAGCTGAAGAATCTGGGGTGAAGAGGATGCATAATGAATGCATTTGAGAAATAGAGACCAAGATTGCATCACAGATATTCTCAAAGGGAAAAAGGCAACCAGATGCACCCAGAACAGAAGGTAAAATAGCATCAGGCATACTCGACACAGATCATAGAAGGAAGAAATGACCAAAAACTTGTAGCATTTTTTTTCTTCTCATATCTTGCATTTTTTGCCATGACATAATGCTGGGCCATTTTGTTTGGAAAAGCAAAGTTAAGAGAAGAAAATGTCAGAAGGCAGGAAAAATTAAATTAACTTTTGGGATTCTCAAAGTTTTACAAAGCACATTGTAAATGAGTGTGTCTAATCTATAATTAATAAGATAAAAATTTTCTTATTGTTAAGAAATTGGCGTGCCTGATACCAATTAGCATCACCTTATTTACTTCCTTTATATCATTGTGACCAAAATTCTACATCAACAATGTAAGGTGGGAAAGATTTACCTTGAATCATGGCTAGAGCATCTCAGTCCATCATAACAGTGGGAGGGAGAAAGATGATCATAAGTAGTTTTGTCAACATGTGAGTCGTGACCCCTTCAGGGTTTCAGATGATTCCATCACAGGGGATATATAAGGCCATCAGAAAACACAGATATCTATATTACAATTCATACCAGTAGTAAAATTAAAGATATGAAGTAGAAACAAAAATAATTTTATGGTTGGAGGTCACCACAACATGAGGTACTGTATAAAAGGGTCACAACATTAAGGTTGAGGACCACTGTCCAAGAGGTTCTTTATATCATAGAGGGCAGACAGAAGAAGGGCTCAGTCAATCATCTTTAAAAGCCTGTTACTAGTGACATAATTTGTCATGTAGATGTCATCTCCTAAAGCCTCTCAAAATAGTTTCCCAAGCTAGGGAATGAGGGCTCATAAGAGACTGTGTGGGATGTTTCAGGTTCAAACCACAACATTCTCTTTGTGAGGAACAATGGAAGAGTTACCTTTGCAAGTCTGGGATTTAAAATCCATCTTTTACATTCTAAATCATGTAACTGCTTTGACTGTTACATATTTAAATTTAAAGATACCAGATTATAGTGAAATCCAAATTGAAAGGGAAGGAGGATATTTTTATGATTGGATGCCAGCCCTGATCTATCATCTTCTCTAGAACTTCTAAGGCTGTCAGGTTAGATATGATGATGTTTTGCTCACAAATCCACATTTATTTTCTACCTAAAAATACATTCAATAGTGTATTTTTACAGGGTCTTAATGTATTTCTCTTTCTAAAATGAGATAATATTTAGGCCTTTAGTATCACACCAGAAATTATTACAGGGAAAACAAAGGCAATGAAATAAACAGTGTCTAGTCTAAGGAAAGAAAAAGGTTTTTTTTTTTTTTGCTATTTTTCCAAAACACAAACAGTTATGAATATTCAAAAGTATTTCCTAATATTTTATTTCATTTTACTTTGTAACACACTCAAGATGAGGAATTTCATCTTTGTGAAGGTCTGTCTTTTCAGGATTCATGATATCTGCTAGGGAAATATCCAGCATTCTAATCAACAGAAAAAATGGAACAATTTAAGGAATCTGTAACGTTTTCAAAGAAAATGCTACCTCTTAGAAGTGATTACAGATGGAAAGATTTTATTTTGGTCTAGTGGGGTGCCCCTCCCATATATTAAAGGAATGCAAACCCACAGTGAGGGATATATGGAAACTAAAGAATTCAGTGAAGACAGCTTTTTTGTAAATCAAGTTAAGCTACCTTAGGAAAGTTTGCTTTCTTAAAATACAGGTAAAACCACACACTTCTCTTAATAATTACTTGATAATTTAAAATGTTGAATTATTTCATTTCTTATTTTAAGTCAACCAATGTATTATTTCCCTTTAGAAGAGTAATATAAGTATATCCCTTCTCTACTATATTTTTAGAAATAAACCAGCTATCTGATAGAATAATTATTATTATTTTGATTTCTAGATTAAAAGCAACTGGCAGGTAGAAGGCTGGTAAGGGTGCTGGGAAGAAGGCCAGAGAAAAGTTGAGTTAGAAATGGAAAATATGTGCACAAGTTTGTATCAGGAAAAGCAAAAGTGCTCTGTTTGGAAAAGGTTGAAATCTCATTATTTTGCAAGAGGTACATTAACAACTGCAGAAGCTTTAGGAATTCCAGGTAATGAAGAGCCTCAGAAGCCCAGTGAGCCAGCATGCTACTTCCACGAACAGATTTCTCATTTTCACGTTAATAGCATGGTTGAGAAGCTCTTGATAGAGTACCTTCTGGGGGAATGGAATTTGTCTGAAGAGGAAATACGCCTGGAAAAGCTAGAGTAGCCATAACTAAAGGTTGAAACGTACTTCCCTACCAGGCTTTTAAAATACCATCCCCCACCCTCCCATTTATTTTTTATTTTATTTCATTTTTTTGGGGGGAGAGACTTTGTTTGTTAAATGTTCATATTCTTTTGCCAATCTAGCATTTTTATTGAATTATTAAGGTTATGAAATAAAAATGATTTAAAAATATATCTTGGCAACAGTTTTTCTCTCTTTTATTAAATATAAGGTTAAAAGGCATAGAAAAAGTATGGCAGGTGTATTGTCAGGCTTCCCTGCACATCTCTTGTCTCATGAATCAGTAATCCCCTGTACCTTCTTCTATTACCAGAGTCGCTGGTGGCAATCCCGGGTAATGTGACTGTAGGGTCCCCTCCCTTCTTTTGTATCCTTTAACTTTGTTCCTTGACCACAGCTCTACAACCTTTGCATACTTTCTGTCTTCATTTTGTCATCACAACATTTCAAGCATAGATTTTTCTCTATGCACAGAAATACAATATCCTGGAAACAAAAATTTAGACTTTAAGAGTGATGTAGATAGACTAAGTAGTTTGGCAAAACTTTTAAACGAAACCCTCAAAACCTCAAAGAGGAGAGAAATGAGGGTGAGATTAATGGGAAACAATGCAAAGAGGAATAAAGTCAAGTCATAGCTTCATTTTCCTTATACTTCAATTTATTACAACCTCAAACCCTATTCCATAAATGCAGAAGAAAGATTATTTAATTGTATTAGGTTGAAAATTATCTTCCTCAGGTGATTTATTTGCTTGCTTTTATTTATGTATTCTTGTGACAAGGTCTCACGTAGTCCAGGCTGGCCAGCCTCCAACTTGACGTGTAGCCAAGAATGTCCTTGAATCTCGTGCTCCTGCCTTCACCCTCTAAGTGCTGGAGTTACAGGCATGTACCACTAGAGCTGGGGATTGAACTCAGGGCTTTGTGATTTCTAAGCAAGTACTCTACCCATTAAGCTACATTAATAATCACCTTTAGAGGTTTAAGAGATTGTTATATTTGGTCAAATTCCTTTTCTGACATGATGTGATAAACTATTTTGTGTTTTGTTATTATATTTAATACATAAAGAAAGAAAGATTTACAATATCCATAGCTGATGATAGATGAAACTTAAACTATATGCCCAACTGTCTCTATCCTTTTTGTTTTTTTGAGACAGGGTTTTGCTGTAGTTTTGGAGCCTGCCCTAGAACTAGCTCTTTGTAGACCAGGCTGGCCTCGAACTCACAGAGATCAGCCTGCCTTTGCCTCCTGAGTGCTGGGATTAAAGGCATGTGCCACCACCACCCAGCTTTCTATCCATGTTTTTTTTTTTTTACCTTGCCCATGAACCAAACAAAATACTGCTCAAAATGTTTGAAAAATAAATTACTTTTAAATTGAACATGTAAAACTTTCCTTATTACTACTATTTCATAAATAACCCTATGGGTGTGTATTTTATAGTATTAGGTACAATAAATAACATGGTGGTAATTTGACATGAGATGATAAACAGAGTTTAAATGGAATAAGTCATCAGGATGAAGCAATTTTGAAATCAAGAGTTTTGTTTCCATGTATATTTTGGTACCAAGTTTCCATGCATGTCAAACAAAACAAAACAAAGAAAAATACAAACAATGAAACAAAAACCTGTATACAGACTCATGGTTTTCTAATTTTTAAAATGATTCAATCAAGTAATTATTGCTTCTAATGAATATAATATTAAAAAAGTTGTTCTAAAAGTAGCATTAAATCTTCAAACTCTAGTCTTATTTCACTGTTTTGGCTCTACTTACTGTACCTTGTTCACTATCACAATCATTCACAACTCTTTTTAATTGTTTGCTTTGAATGTGTGCTCATAATGATTTTCATATACGTGGACACTGCAGAATAATTAGCACAATCAAGTTACTTAACATACCTATAATTTCACATTGATAGCATCTATTTGTATTGCTAACACTTGCCTGCTTTCAAGGTCATTTTATACTAATTAGAGGAACAATTCATAAAGAAGACTTTACGATTCTAACTCATATTTATACAACTCAGGCTTGCCCAGTTTTATAAAACAAATATAAAACTACAGATTAACCTTAACATCGTAATAGTGGTTTGATGCAGTGGAATATTACTTTAACTATGTATGTAAAGGTGTGTTACACTTATTTATGTTGCATTTGTTGAACATGTAAAGACATGTTGTTTTGCCCGACTTAGGTACCTGATTGGTCTAATAAAATGCTGAACAGTCAATACCTAGGCTGAGGAGGGATAGGCAGAGTTGGTAGCCACAGAGAATAAGTAGGAGAAGGAATCTGGAAGAAGGGAGAAAGAGAATGAGAGAAAAAGAGAGGGAGACTCTCAGGGCCAGCCAGCCAGGCACCAGCCAGCCAGACATGGAGGAAGCAGGAAATGTAGAACATAAAAAATGAAAGAAAGAAAAAAAGGCCCGAGGCAAACATAAATGGAAACAGGTTAAACTAAGTTATAAGAGCTGGCAAGAAATGAGCCTAAGGTGAGGCCGAGCATTCATAATTAATAATAAGTCTCCATGACATGATTTGGGAGCTGGTTGGTGTCACAAAGAAAGCCCATTGCAGGTTGACTTCAGTTCCTCACTCTTGCTAATGTACAGGTCATACGGACAATAAAATAAACAGAAACAATAAAGCTAAATGACATCATAGATCAAATGGATATACCAAATGTCTACAAGACATTCCTCTAAAACACTGCAGCCCATGGGAACTAAAAGTATGTCTAACTAAAAAGGATAATTAAAATAACTTTTTGTATTCTTTCTCATTACAATGATACCAACAGGAAGAGAAACTACAGACAATTTACAAATTTATTGAGATTAAATAACACTCTGTTGAATGGTGAGTCAAAGAAGTTAAGAAGGAATCTTTTCCCTCAAGTTTAATATAAATCAAAATACAACATACAAAACTGATGGGAAACAAGGAGGGCAACCCTAAAAGGGAAGCTTATAGTTCTGAGCACCTTAATACATAAGAGAGTCTCAAACGCAACCTAAGATAAACAAGAAGAGCCAATTTCAAAAGCTGCTGATGGCAAAAATAACTAAAATCATGAAATAGAAATGAAAAAGTATAGGATCAATGAGGATGATTATCAAAAAATACATTTTATACATGTATGAAAATCTTACAGTGGAATACATTGTTATACAGTTAGTATATGCTAATAAAAACCACCAAATAAATAAAAAATTATAGAGCAAGACCTGCTTTCCTAGAAAATCTTAAACATATGACATGCTATTATGAATTGCAGTCACCATGCTTACCATTAGCTCTCCAGTTTATTCATCTTGTAGCTCAAACTTGCAACCATGACCCAAGCTCTCGCCTGTTCTCCCACTGCCCCTTTCAGTAGTGACCACCACTTTACACTGTGTTGAGGTAGATTTTTAGTATATATATAATATATATGTATGTATATATATGTATGTATATACATATGAAAATAGTAATAATTTTCTTTCTCTGAGTTCTCAATCTATATAAAATGCTTCAAGTTCCTCCTTGTTGCAACAAGCAACAAATTTCTTTCCTCTAAATCACTAAATAAAATTCATATGTATATAAAATATAGGTGTACACATTCAACATTCTTCCTTTATTCATTACACATGGATACTTAACTTACATATATGTCATGACTCTGTGAACAGTAGTGCAATAAGCACTTGCATGATCACATAAAGGCCACAAACTTACTTACTGAACTTGTTATTTACTTGTAAGAGTTCTTTGTTAGCCTCCTACTATACAGACAGTTCACCCATAATTATCCCAAATTTGTGTTTCCACTAAAGATTTGAGGTTTTATTTATTTATTTTTTATGGTCATATCTAAAACATCCTTGTCAGAGGTGTGGAACTTGATGCTGGTTTCTGGGCTTTTCTCTTCTCTTGGTCTACTATGTCTATTTTTATGCTGTTGTAATAAAAACTACTACATGTTAGTATAGTATTGTTATGTATTTTTATTACTATAGTTTTGTTATGTATTTTGAGATTAGGTGATGTGATAGTTTTGTTTTTATTTCTAAGAATCATGGTGGCTACATGACACCATTTTTTTGTTCCATACAAATTTGATAATAATTATATAAGATAAACTTAAAATGTTAATGGAACTCAAATTCCTAAATCTAAAATTATCATTAATATTATAAAGACTTTGCTTAAATAGATATTACTCTGTATGTTAACTCTAACATATGTATGAAAAACCCTTATGATTACTTATCTTTATAATTTATGTCATTGGTGTATAGATATTTTACATCTTTAGCTAAAATTATCCCTTAGTATTATGTTAACACTACTATAATTTTTTTTTATTTTTCAGAGAGTTAATTATCAGTGGAAAGATACACATTTCACATTTTTGGGTTTTCCTTGGAATAACTTTATTTAGCTTGTTTTTTTTTTGGTAAACTGAGTCTTCAGTGTTTTAAAATATATATGAGATCATATATCTGCCAACAAAGTTGCTTGTACTGCTTCCTATATGGTGTGGGAGAATTGTCTGTATTCTGTCAATCATGATTTAAATAAACACTGATCGGCCATTAGCCAGGATGTATGGGTGGGACAATCAGACAGGAAGTAGAGGCAGAGCAAGGAGAACAGGAGAATTTGGGAAGCAGGAAGCTCTCTGAGGAGTCCTGCACAGACCACCGAAGAAGCAGGATGTGACCTGCCCCTGCTGAAAAAGGTACTGAGCCATGTGGCTAACATAAATAAGAATAATGGATTAATATAAGCTACAAGAGCTAATAAGAAGCCTGAGCTAATGGGCCAATCAGTTTAACCTAATGTAAATCCTCTGTGTGATTTTCTCTGGGACTAAACGGCTGAGGTACCAAGCAGGACAGAAACCCCGACAAGCAGGACCTCATGTTACACCTATATGTATATGCCTTGTCTTTCTAAGGCATTGTGGCTGGAAATTCATTACTCTGCAATAAATATGATGAGAGTGGGTACCTTTGTCTTGTTCCTGAGCACAGATAAAATAGGTTTATTTTTTTCCCATTGCGCACGATGTTATCATGCACGGCCTCTATAATGCTGAAGCACATTTCTTCCATATGCAATTTGTTTATCATGAAGGAATGTTAAATTTTGTCAAATGATTTTTCTAATATATTGAGATATTATTATCCAACATTCAGCTAATATGGTGCTTCACGTTTACTGATTTATAAATGTGAAATGCCCTTGCATATCAGAGGTGAATCTCACTTGATTATGACAGATAATGCTCCTAATGTGATACTGAGTTAAAATTTCATTTTGCTGTGAAATTTGCACCTGTAATTTTCAGGGCAGTTGACCTGGGATGCCCTGATTTTTACCTGGTTTTTGTATCAGGGTACCACTTGTCTCAAATTATTTATTGTGGGGGAGTTTGGAAAGAGTTGACATTAGTTATTTAAATGTTTAATTGATTACTAATGATTACCACTACCTAATGCAATAAGTATTGCAATTCTCCATTTTTTTATTTCTATTTTCTTGTTTCTTTGTTCGTTTTCTCCTGTCTTGCAATCATCTCTGTGAAGTGATGGCTTTTGTAGTGTCACCATTTGATTCCTTTCTTTGAGTCTTTTTGGGTATCTATTATCTGCTTTTCCTTTGTTGTTACTGTGAGTGTCTCATAAATCGTGTTACAGTTACAACACAGTATTTCAAGTTAACTTAATTTTGATACAAAAAATCCAAAATTTATTCTCCTTATGTATTATTTATGTTAGAGTTTATACTTTAAAAAGTTTGTTTTAATTTTGTCTTTAAGTTCTTTTTCAGTATATATTATATATTAAGCACACCTGCTCGCTCTCTTATTCTCCCTTTTCTCATCCCCCACTGGTCTCCTTTATTCTTTTTCTACCTATGTAGATGCACTTCTATTTTTCATGTACTGTATACATTCATGTATATCTGATGTATCTATAGAATATAATCTAAGAACTACAAATATAAGGAAAATGTAAAATATTTGTCTTTTTTAACCTGGCTTAATTTTCTTAATATGATTATCACCAGTTGCATCAATTTTTCTGCAAGCAACAAAACTTATTTGTTCTTTATGGTTAAAAAGTTTCATTGCAATAGCATGCATTTTTATGCTGTATAGCCTTTCATTAATTGCATTATTTTAATTGCAGGTGTTTTAATGCATCACATTTAAACTTTAATATTGGAACTTGAATGTGTTCTATACACCACTGTTACAATTGCAGAGAATTCTGAAGTGGTCCTATATTAATTTATCATAAGTTTAACATGTTTATGTGTTCCTACACTACCCATTAGCAAAGCTTTATCTCAGCTTATCAAACTTTTGGCAATTCAAATAGACTTCTTTCCACATGAACAATATTAATAATCTTCTTGCTTGCCATTAAAATCCCAGAAAAAGTATAATGTTTAATGTGTTTTTTTTGTATAAAACATGCTTAAAATTCCACCACTGAAATAATTTGGAAGGAATTGCTGTTTCCTACCATGAAGTATCACATACAACTATCTTTTCTTCTGCAATGGAAGAGGAATAAATTGGAAATGAGTAGGACTAAGCCTTTATCTGAAGAAGACCCAAGACTCACAAAGATGCTTGAGATGGAATGTTGCTGGATATCTAGGTGGGAGGGTGCTGATAAAAACTTGGCTACCTCACAACTTTATCTAGGTCTGGTGGTAAGCAGGTTCATTGTTTTGTAATGCCATGAAAGCCCATCAAAACCTGGCTGGTTCTGACTAAGCCAGTGATTTTCTTCGTGAATTATCAGTAGGTATGGACTATTGCAGTGCAGAGGAGCATTTAATTCTTGGCTAAGTCTGCTTCCACAGCACAATGGCCAAGTACAAACTATGTACAGTGAGGAACTAGCTCCAACTGAGCTGACAACTATCTTTATTGTGATTATTTTATCTTAAGGATATAATTCTAGATTGTCTTTTGACATTGTAGTTAATCATCATCTACCTGAAGGATTCTGTAATGTTGAAAATCTCCTGTCTCACAGGGCCAGAAAGAATCACATCTCACTTGCTCCCCTAAAAGGCACAAAATCAAATTACACCAAAAGGCTCCTTAGAGTACAGCTCTTTGCCAATTACTTGAATTATTTTCAGCCTCTTTGGCACATTTGCCCTCCAGATGAAATGAAATCTTTTAGTCTGCACCACTGAAGGAGTTCATATTTCTTAGTGCTTCCACATATACAGTATAATGAAGGTAAAAGCTTCTCGGACTCACAGCTCTTTCCTATGGTGCCATAATGCAGGGAAAATAACATCCATTTCTGACACATGAAGCCTGCATATTTCTTAAAGAAGAAGAGAAAGGCATTAACATTACACAAGAAAGCTATTTGCTCTTTGCTTTAGATTTCCAAATTTCTGCACACCGGAGACTTCATACATGCATCTGTGCTGAGACACAGGCCCTCCAAGGTGCTTCATTATTGGCACTTAAAGCTGGATTCATGAAACACCTGGTCTGAGTAAGCAACGTGATCAGAGAGCGTCAGCAGGGCAGACAGATTTTAAATGGAAGGCTGTTACTTACCCCAAAGCCATTTTGCAGCTGAAAACAGCAGTATCAGCAAACTGGAAACAGAACCTTAAATATCCCCAAGTCCATTATTAACACTTTCAGCCTAATGATCAGATGATGTGGCTTTAAAAGTCCTTACATCTCAGGAGAACACATTGTTTTGCTTCATTTATTATCTTCTAAAAATATTCTTTTTCATTGATGGTCTTGCTTATCCTTTGTGATTCCCAGGTGCATCTTGTTCTCCCAAAGACTCCAGCAGGAATCCCTGAAGTCACTACCTGCTTCTCAGAATTCTTGCCAGAATTCTTCTCAGAATTCAACAGCAATCCTTTGCCGAGAGCATGAAGAACTGGAGGAAAATTCAGTACTCATTGATCTGCTTGCACTTCTCATTTGGAACAGTGTTTGCAGAAACTTTAAACTTTCTTCGCTGTCACTGCGTCTGTAAGGTCATTGCTTAAATCTGTCGACCAACCGGAGCTGCTGTTCTTGAGTTTTGTGAATGTGGGGGAAATGGAGGAAGCAATTAGTAACACAAATGTTCTCGGTCCTTCTGTTACCATTTCAAGCTTTGGTGCTTTTGACAGGATTGGGTAGACCCATTTGAAGCACTGCATTCCAGAGTTCTTTTTAAAAAGCTTCAAACTTTGCTGCTTCAGAGGGGCTTTTATTCTTAGAACTATTTCTGTTGCCTAGTTCTTTCATTAAATGAATGAGACTTGTAATTCTTTACTCATGAGATTTTTGCATTGGATAAATTCAAAAAACCTATTTCAAAAGAGGGAATGTATACATATACAGACATGACTGTGAAATAAAATGACAGGAGAAATATAGTGTTTCATTTTAGTGGTGCAATTAAAAAACATTTCAACGTCTAAGTATAATGTGGAGATATTTAGAAATCCCTCTTTACTACTGCTTTCTGTGTTGGGATGAGAGAATGAGGAGGGAAGACAAAGGGACAATGGAAGGGAGGGAGGGGAAATGAGGATATGAGAGGAAGAGAGAGAAAGGGATGGAGAGATGGAGGGAAGGAGGACATTCATGCGCGCGCACATGCACACATGAAAGAGAAAGAGAGAGAGAGAGAGAGAGAGAGAGAGAGAGAGAGAGAGAGAGAGAGAGAGAGCTCTGTCCTCTTGTTCTGGGGCAGAATCAATGAACAGATTATGTGTTTATGTCTGAACTACATGCCTATCCTTGATGTAAATTTTAAAATCCTTTCAGAGAAGGGAAGACTTTGCTGTGACCCAGATGAGTCTTCACCAAATGCTTAACTAGCTAAATTATCCTCTTCACATTTGATGTCATGCTTGTCATTGTTTCTTCAAAGAGAGAATTACTAAAACCCACTTCAATTTTTAAAAACTCTAAAACAGTTTTCCCTCTCCTGCAGAGCAGTCATTAGAGAAAGAGAGAGAGAAAATAATCACTTCTAGCAACCATAACTCCACAGAATTTGTTGCACATATTTACTTGTAGTTTCATGCTTTTTTTGAAAAACCCACTTTTTTTTTTTAAACACATCCTCGACTTATGTACTGACTTGGTTGACAGAAGTACTGAATTGGGTCTCCAGGAAGAGCACTAAGAAATTTATTTATTTATTTTATGACAGTAAAAGGAACTGAATTTACAAGGGTCTATGGTTATGTGAAAGCTATATGCCAGAAGGGCGACCGTTAAACACAATCAAGGTAGACCTGAAGACAGGTAGGACTTGCTACACTGTCATCAACAGTAAGTGGTTGAGGTAGTTCAGTGTGATTTCGCAGCTATAATAACTAATAAGTGTTTATAAGAAACCTACACTTAGGTTGATGAACTATAATAATGACAGATAGGCCAACCATCCTTGTGCTATGGCTCAACCTCTGGGGGTTTTATAAGGGCTATGTACTTACAGTGAGTTACAGATATTGTAAGAAAAATTGGGCTGCAGAGATAACATTGAAAGTGCTTTGTTGATTTAACCATTAAGTTTTTTAAATACTGTTTTCCTTTTATTAGAAATAGATTTTTTCTCACACAATATATCTTGATAACAGATTCCCTTCTTTTCAATCTCACAGCTTCTTCCCCCCTTCCTTCCTGTCGAGATCCATCCCTTTTCTATCTCTCAATAAAAAACAAATAGGCTTCTAACAGATAATAATAGAATAAAATAAGATAAAACCAAAACTAATACATTGGAACAGTACAAAACAAACACAAGAAAAGAATCTAAGAGAAGGGAGAATAAGTAGAGACCCTCATTCACAAATTCAAGAACCCTATAAAAACACCAAATTGGAAGATATGGCATGCGTAGGAAAAGATGACAGAGTGAAAAGAGAAAAGAAAATGTGAATAAAATAAAAATAATAATAAGATAAAATTTAAAAAAAACAAAAGGGAAAGTCCTGATATGACATTATAAGACAAGGAGTCTCCAAAGACACATTTAGAGTCGGTTTCCTGCTGGCATGTGGTCTCTACCCCTCAGGGTAGTTTGTTTCCCCAGTGAGCCTTCTTGGATAAGAATGCCTTGATCATGGCTGTAATCAGTCTGTAATCAACTCCCATGGCTTTGCCACATGTCTAAGATAATGAGCTTATAAAAAGTTAAGGTTTATTTTGGCTCTTGATTCTAGAAGTTTCAGTCAATGGTAGGGTGAGGCTATTTTGTGCCTGTGGAAAAAGAGTAGATCCTAGCAAGGGGCATCTGGTAAAGCAAGATACTCCATTGTAGCCTACAGTAAAAAACAGCAGAAATAAGATGGCCCTGATCTCAAGGTCCCCGAGAAGGACATTCATTACCTTAAGGCAGGAAGGCCTTCCATTAGGCCTACTATTAGCAGTTCTACTTCCAGTATGAACCCCCACATCTAGCCACCAAGCCTCTCAAATCTGGTCTTTTAAGGAACCTTTATCCAAACCAGAGGACCTATTTTACTACTCATAAAATGATGAATTATAACATAAAAGAAAAACATTTATTACCATGGGCTATTTTAGTGTCTAAATGATCATCTGTCAATAAAAAAGTTATTTTTTTCTTTGAATAAACTGAAGTATTAGATATTTTATTTTATAAAAAGAGAAAAGAAAATAAAGCATTTTTAGGTTTATCTCTATGATCTTTAATACTCTATGTTGTATGCAATGTTAGTCTAAGTTTTAAGATAATCTGTACAATAGCAAGGATGTGTTATATGGCTTTTATTTTTAATAAAGTTTCAATGTAATTATGTTTCACTTATTAATCAGTGTCATAGTAATAAATAAAAACAGGCGTTTTTGTACAGCTGTTAAATAGGACAAATGAATGTACTAGGAAAAACTTAAAGAGACACACTGGTGAAATGGGTACTATTAATATATTTAGAATCTGGGTTTTAAAGATCAGAACTTTCAACTAACAGACAATACTTGTTTCCAAATGTGGTGGATGGGATAGAAGTACTTTGAGAACGCTGAACATTTTGAGAAAAAAAAATTCTTAAAAGCACTCCACACAGAAAATTGGATGGGTAACTAAGAACTGACTTACGTTAGGGAGTACAGAAGTTAATAGGGGATTTGAAAATCTGTCCATGAATTCTGATGTCAAAAATCATGAAATTGAAGAATTTTCAGAGATATGAGGAGAGAGGAATATAGGCATGCTTCCAGAGGAAAAATTGTCCTCAAAATGACCTGTGTATGATGGTGAGACATAAAAAACGTAATTAAAACATAAAATTTTGTACAAATTTCTTCTAAAAATTCACTTCATCTATATTTGTAAGATTCTCAGTCCTGACTAACTGAGGAAATTCGAATGGTAATTAGATTGTTGCAGTGACAAGATTTTATTTTGTCACAAAGACATACTTTCCCCCCATTGATTAAAAAAATATTTTCTTTTCACTTTATCACAGTAGCTCAATTTGATTACACTCGACCTCAGTGCATCACCTACACCTACCCAGTTAATCTGAGTAATTAAAGAAAAATGATGCATGATGCATTTATATTTAAGTGAAATGAGTATAAATCTCACGCAACAGCTGGATTTCTGTAGTTGACAACATGGCATGATTTGAGAAAAGCAATCATCTCCTTTCCTGTTGGCAAAACACTTCACTGGTCTCTCCAATTTGAGTCCTCTTCAGGACTTAGTAGCTTCTCACGTTGTAAGGCACAGAACACTACTTCCAGATGGACAGTCTTGTCATGTGCTATTTTTATGCTGTACTTTAGAATTTTAAATTGGATGCAGTTACTCACCAAACATGAAAAGTATCCCTTATCGTATACATCAGAGCAACGTTTCATGTCAGTGTCCTCTACCAGCTGCTGATGAGCTTAAGGGAAAGCAAGCTTAAGTCAGACAGCAGACAGCAGAGTCTTAGGTGTGCAGCTGATGGGGGTTGAGGACAACACAGAAGAGAAGGAAGGACAGTGAGATTTTAAGACTAAAACAAAACACAGATATTTAACAAGACCTTGAAGATAAACAGCATCTTGGCAAATGTGTTCCAGGGGATAATGAAGCACACTAGCACTCCCTCTCCGTTTCTATCTTGCAGTCTTTTTTAGCACTGGGGTCTGTCTCCATTCCCCTCTTATCCTCTCTTTCTCCCCTCTGCCTCACCCTCCTGCTATCACACACACATGCACACATAGCAGAGAGATGCAAAATAGAATTAAAATCACACTGCTAAGTTATAGAATGCTTCCAGAGGCAGGGAAATGTTAATCAAGTCGTGAAGGAGATTATATTCATGTTCACGAGAAAGTTTTTATTTGTAGTGTGAAAAGGAGATCATATAAAATATACACTAAGATTGTTTGGAGCTTGTGCATGATTGTTTGGATTGAGGTGAAACACGGTGTATAAAGAACTAAGATCTGGTATTACAGATCTGGGTAAAGAACAGGATGTTCATATTTGATCTGGGGATATCATGAAGAGCCAATGCACTTAACCACTGAACCATCTGTATAGCCCCTACACGTATTAATTTTGAATCCAATCATTTTTCTCAAACCACAGTCTTGGAAATTACTAGGATGCTTTGGAGAGTATGTGTAAAGGTTCTTCTTCTCAAACAGCTTTGTTGTGAGGCTGGAGAGGTAAACTTAGGATGTAAGCTAAGGCTATCAGCGAGACATAGATTTAAAACTATCCATTGGAGCTCTTCGGGCTAAACATGTGAAGACAATGACTCCTACTTGCTCAAATATTGCAGATATTAATAGTTCAGGAAGGATAGCAGGGTCCCCATGAGACCCTTCCCAATCCCTAAATGATTACTAACAAGGCCAGTTCTGTGCAGGCTCAGTGCTGGTAATTGCAGTTGCTTGAGTTTTGGAGTGCCATGTCTGTGCAGGGCACATGTGGTGGTATATCACAGCCCTACTCTTTATCCTCCAGCTTTTATATTCTTTTTGCACCTGTTCTGTCACATTCCCTGAGCCTTAGAGTATGGTGATATACATGCTCTGTTTAGTTATGAACAATAAACACTGTTACTTATTGGTACTTGGACTCCGCACCTGAAACTGTTGTGAGTCTGAATTCACTGTTGTTCGCTGTAAAATGAAACTTGTGTCCTTAACCTGAGAGTCATACTTACCCATGGGTTTAAGCATCAACATTTAGACAGTATGTCAATCGAGCTAAATACCAGCAACACATTCTCCATGAGAACGTATGACTTCTCCACCCATGTGTTTTAGGCAATGTAAGGATACTTGTGCAATAGTGGCATGACTATTATGGGATAACTGACCCTTTTCTAATTGGATTCAGTCTTTCTTCACAGGCAGGAATACATGCATGCTATTGTAAGTTCTGCTAGTATTAGAACTCCTCATTGCTTGGATAACAAATTTATTTTCTTTTCAAAATGCAGTGCTCTGCTTCATCACATCTTGTAGTTAAAGGCTGGCTTTAATGTTGATATTCATCTTCACTACTCAGCAGCTTGAATACCCCAGATACTCTTGCTTATGCTTTTCCTGTACAGTTCATGTCTTCACCTCTAATTTCCATTTAGGGAAAAGTTCATGTAGTTACTTTCAGCTTGAACCAAAGGAAGTAATGCCTAACAAGTGTGGCTGTGGCTATGTAAACAGTGACACATATTTGAAAAGCAGATTGCTAAAGAAAGTGGACTCTGTTTTATATTTCTTATGATCATTTTCATTGGAACAAGCAGAAGACAATAAGCACAATTGTTTAAGCAACAAATGATTTATTTTTCCAGGAAAAAAAATTTCAACGATAAAATTTAGGAACTGGTTAGCTAAGTAGCTCAGTCTTATCAATGGAGACTTTGGTTTGCATCATGTCTGAACATATATCCTGTGAACTTTTGTGTTATATCCACGTCCCTTATGAATACATCTTTGCTATAGGTGAGTTGCATATTTTTCCTAGGACAGAGTACTGAAAGCCCTGTATTTAGCCAATAGAGATTTATTGACTCATATTTTTGGCGTTTGGAAGCATGAAATCAAATTGTGGACCAGTTTGATCCTTCCAAGGCATACATGGGAGAACCTGTTCCTTGCCTAGCTCCCAGCTTCTGGTGGTCTGCAATTTCTAGCATTGTTCTGTCATGTCAATACAGATACACCTCTTCAGTGTAGGCCTGAATCTCCATATAACATTCTCTCTGGGCCTACAGCTCTACATAATCATTTCCCCGACCATCAGGGGTCATTCTTTCTTTTGTATAACCTTCTCTTAAATTACATCAGCCATGATACTATCTCTAAATTAGTTATATTTTCTGAGTATGGGGGCTAAGGCTACAACACATCTTTTGTAAGAGGAGAATTAAATCCATAATGAAGCCTTTGCATCACACCCTCCTATAGTGAGAATACAACCTGGGAGACACTGTGCTTTGTCCTTATTTTCTTTTGAAGTTTACGTATTCCTTTGTGCATCTACTATAGATGTCACAATGCATTCAGGCATCTCAATGACAAGAAAAGTGTCACCAATTATAAACCAGTCAGAATATGCACTATGAGATCATGATGAGTTTCTTAGACTAGAAGCTGGCATGGTTTACAGCAAAGATTCAGGCAGAAAGT
Source organism: Ondatra zibethicus (assembly GCA_004026605.1). NCBI lineage: Eukaryota > Metazoa > Chordata > Mammalia > Rodentia > Cricetidae > Ondatra > Ondatra zibethicus. Next base: position 21,664 of record PVIU01009854.1, on the reverse strand, counting down.
CATTCAACTTCGAGTAACACAAATTTTTATGTTGTAACTGCAAGGCATTCACAAAGAGTAATGAATGGATGTGACTGTCCTGACAATATTTTTCTTTTAAAACTAGCAAGCAAGCAAACAAATAAGTGAATAAACAAACAAACAAGTAAATAAAGCAAGCAAGGGCTGAATTTTCTCTAACAGCTGCAGCTTGCTTCCTCAGCTTAGATTAGTCCAAATATACTCTCTGGAGCTGTTGACTAACTCAGGTTTCTTAGAAATATAAGACTGGAACCAATTTTTAATTTTATTTTATCTAAACAAAGGAGTTTAGCTACTCTTGGGAGGCATCATCCAATGAACTCAAGTATAACTCAAAACTTCTTTAATTTTGGGTACATTTTTTTTTTACATTTTATCATTGTTACTTTCTTGACCATGCTGTCTTGCAATAAAAGCTTATCTTTTTTAAAAATTAATTTTTAAATTTTTTAAAAATAACCCATATCTTAATCTACATTCTTTTACATTACTGTTACCTTTACTTTTTGCACATCCTACTTCCTCCACATCTAGCTTATGACTCTGCCTTTCTTCTTTCCAGAGCTCTCTCTGTCCAGAGGCTCTGCCTATACTTCCTGCCCAGCCACTGATTGTTTAGCTTTTTATTTACCCAATCACAGTGTCACATCTTCTCACAGTATAAAGGAATATTCCACAGCAAGATCACCGTAAGGGAGAAAGAGCAGTCGTCCTGTTTTGTACTGTCATAACACTGTCAGACTTCATCTGTGAGTTTTGTATCTGAACTATGTGATTAGTTTGTATTGCAGGTAAATAGAGACAATTCAACTGATGCTTGTATCTTTCCTCATTGATGCTGCCTGCTCTGTACCCGGCATGTTCACTGATCTTCTCTCATTGACACTGTTTGTTCTGTACCCAGCGTGTTCACAGCAGTATTGTTTACTCAGAAACAGCTGTCTGAAGAATCTCAAGCATGCTTCTTTACTTCCTGTCCTTGTCACTGTAACAAAATCCCTGACCTAAGCCACTTATGGAAGGGAAGTTTTATTTTGGATCACAGTTTCGAGACTATTGTCCAGCGTGTGGTGGAAAGCACAGTTGTTGGGGTGACTCTTTCTGGGACCGTAGGAGCTTTTCATGCAGCTTTTCTATATCTTGGTTGATCAGGAAGCAGAAAAATCTGGCTAAGCACCCTCAAGGCCTATGCTTCTCAATCCATTCCTGGGTTAGAGAAATGACTCAGGACTTTTCCAGAGAGCCCAAGTTTGGTTACCAGCATCCCACATTAGGCTGCCCACAATTTCCTGTAACCCTTGCTGCAGGGAATTTAATGCTCTGTTTTCAGCCTCCATGGTCTGCAGTAGGAGGCCACTTGTTCGTTCCCGGCTGCCCAGACCCAAAATAATCACTCAGGAACTGTATTATTTGCAATATTGTTTGGCCAATAGCTTGAGCATATTGCTAGCTAGCCCTTACATGTAGAATGAACCCATTTCCATTATTTTATATTTTACCATGAGGCTTGTGGCCTACCAGCAAGGTTCCAGCTGGCAGCTCACGTCTTTCCCCTCTGGCTGCTATATTGCGTCCCCTTGACTCTGCCTACTCTCTCTCTCTCTATATATATATCCTCTAGCCTGTCTATATTCTGTTAAGTGGTTGGCCGAAAGCAGCTTCTTTATTCATTTATTTATTCATTAACCAATAAAAGCAACACATATACAGAAGGACTTCCCACACCAATGGTCATTTGCTCGGACATGTACACACACACACACACACACACACACACACACACACACACACTCACTCACAAATTGCAATAATAAATTTTTAAAAATAGACTAATAAACGACAACAATAATTCATTCCTGCTAGCTAGGCAATAGTTCCAAAATTCTATGATCTTCACAAACAGTACCACCAACTAGGGATCAGGTATTCAAACACATGAGTCTATGTGGGTATTTTATATTCAAACCAAAATATTCACCTTTGCTGTCTTCTTTTTAGGATTCACATTAATGAGTTTTTCTATGTGACATGAAAATAATTAGGAATAATAATTTTAACAGGATACTATTAGTATCACACAAAGATGATATATTACTTAATAAGGATATTCTATTTTTCATGTTTTATATTCTTTTTAATTAAAATAAAATTAAAATTTAAAATTGTTGACTTTCAGAATTTTTGAAAGGGAAAGGGGCTTTTTATATCTGGAAGTCAAGCAAGTTAACACAGAAGAGGAGTTAATCAAAATCACATAAATACTAATGCCACATATTTTGTGGTCACTATACTACAGGAACCTTAGTGTAGGAAACTTCAAAATATTGTACAAGTGTCTGAGGGGCATATAATGCATCTTCCATTGTACAGGCAATGTGGAAGGGGCTTTGCAATGCTCACTTCTTACCTTTCTTCTTTCCAGTAAACGTAGGCTCACTATACTCATTGGTTGTAAATCAATATATTCCTGTTAATATTTATAATACTCATTTATTTCTCAAGTGAGTTTTAGTTCAGAAATGAATTCAGTGTTCATCATATATATATGTATATGTGTGTGTCTGTGTGTGTGTGTGTGCTACAAACCTTCAGGGATATTTTAAAGTAAAAATATCAGAGTCTGCATCTTTAAAAACAATACTAATATGTGAGAGAAGGGTACATGTGTCCAGGAACGTGTGTGTGCATGTGAGCAGAGCCTGGCGTCCGGTGTCTCTGTCAATCACTCTCATCTTACCTTTGGAGGCTGCTACACTGTGGCTAGTACTGGTCCATTCGGCTAGACTGCCTGGCTGATGAGCTCTAGTGATTTGCTTTTCTACCTACTTCCTCCTGTAAAGGGTCTGGACCTGGATTTGTACGTGGATGCTGGAGATCCAAGCTCAGCAACCTCACGTGTGCATAGCAGCCCATTTATTAACTAAACCATCTCTTCAGCCACTGTATATCTCTTAATAAGAACATGGCGGTGGGTGTATCTCTCATTCTTTTTCTATTTATGGAACTCTTTTCCTCCTATTGCATTGTCTTGGCCACCCACAATATGAGGGCTTTTGCCTTGGACTATTGTATCTTCCTTTTTCCTCTTTGACAGTCCTTTCTTGGTGTTCTGCTCTTTATTGAAGGGAAATAGAGAGGGAGTGGATCTGGAAGAGAAAGGGAAGGAGTGGTGGGAGAGGAACCTGTGGTCTGGATGTGATGCATGAGAGAAAAATATATTTTCGATAACAAAAAGAATATTTAACTTGCTTTATATTCATTTTCTCAGACTGCATAATAAGCTAATCTATAATAATAGAATATTGGAAATTATAGAACACTAAGTCTATCCTGTGCAGTTTTATCTATTTTATCTGTACTCCTTCTGTTGCCTTCTGTTTTTTTTTTTTGAGTTGTGTTTTTACTTTAGATAAATTGGTTAATCTCTATCTACTTATATGTCTCATTATGTCACAAGGGGATTGTCAGTTTAATGGTTTGACCAAATGTACTGGTAGCTTTTGTCTCTGCAGATATGCATCAATTTCTAAATATATGATATAGAAGATGCTGTTTGAAATAAATATATTATGTACAAGATGATGTCAAGGAAATATATAATATATCAGATATTAGTTAAAGTTATGATAATAACAAACTTGATATTTTTATATGACTTATTAATTGCTGAATTAAATAATTAAAATCGCTTCAGTTTTTAGTATACTTACAAATCTCTAGAAACTGTCTCCCTTCAGAATTGTATAAAACAGTTTTTGGGGAAAACATCATGAATATTAAAATAGTTGAAACCCATAAGTTGTTAAAGTCAGCCAGTTTAGGCTTCATGTAATGTGTTGTTCTGTATTTGTGTGAAAAGTTTATGTATACATGTAAAGTCTTTTATTTAAAATGGAGACATATTAATGACAACTGTTTCCATTCTCCTTTCTGTATTTTAATAGAAACCAAACAATAATAATGATGAAATAGAGAACCAACACAATTAGCTCCCAGTTAATAAATATTTTTAGCTAAAGAAGACAGTAACTTTATTCTCCACAATACCATACTACAAAACCTTGTCTGCCCTTAGAATTGGCTTGCTAAGAATCCAAGCTGATCCAATGCGAAGACTTCAACCACTTGGGAATATTCTATTCATCGTAACCAATAAAGTCCAAACTTATTTCCAGCTGAGACATTTTGAACAAATTGTATGTCAAGTTTTGTGTGGAGTACAAAAGTCCCAAGACCTTTTGACAAATTCTGAAGTTTTCATTTCATTTGAAAAGGTCCAAATCAAGACAATCAGCTATGTGTGTGCATGTTCATTGTGCTCTATCTGATGCACTCCTATATTGGTAGATAGAAAAATTCTATGTTTTGAAATTTCTATACAGGATGAAATAAATTAAAAATTTTAAAAGAATCAAGTCTTTCTGATGAACACTTTGAATTAAGAGAACAGTGGTCAAGCTGAGATTCTGTACCTTGAAACTGTAGGTTACTCATTCATTTTCTTCTGTCAATAAAACACAATGTACTCTAACCATAAGCATTGTTTTTTTTAATACAGCTGGAGATATTAGGATTCATATTAAATCAATGTATTTCCTTATCTTTCCCTCTCTTTGTACCTTTAAGGTGTAACTGCTTTAAAACCTCATGTTAGAAGTCACAATGCAATTCACTTTAGTTGGCCCTGTGTTTATGACATGATTGGTATCAGATCAGGGAATTGAGAAACTATTCCATCTGACTGTGAACACAGTGCATGTTGATTACAATGCCTCCGATGTGACAGATCTCCTTCTTCTGATTCTAGGAACACCCCATTGCTCTTGTACTGACACCAGGAATCGTTCTGTCTTTTTAACTTTCTCTAAAGATCAGATTATCCCTGGTTCTGGGCCTTGACAATAACTCTAGTGCATTATCAGTTGTCAAGGCATGCTCCCTATGACCTTAATACATCCTATCCTGACAATCACTAGACGAAATGATTCTCTGTTCTATTCATAAGAAATTGCCGTTGTTGCCACATTTAGTGAAGATTTGCAAGTACACGTGCATTAATGAGAAGAACTTAAGCCCAAAGCTTTCAGCTTAATTGTGCATGCAACCAAGGTAGGAGGGTCAGAATGCGGCATCTTTTACTGCAATCACTTTTATTTATTTATTTTTGTACTTAAGCCCTAAACCTTCCTAGATTGTCCTGCATAAATAAGAAGATAAGGGAATTAAACATGTGTCTTGAAAATAGAATCCAAAATGCTTGCAAAAGATTGGGCAGAAATCTGTTTATCTTTGCAAGCTTGAAGAATAAGGCAAAGGTCTACTAGTAATAAAAAAGATGGAGATAAGAACAGGTGGGGAAAGCTTAAATGGCACTTTTCTTCACCCCTCCCCCTTTACATCACCTTCATGGTTTGATTTCCTTTTAAGGATCAATTTCTGAAAGCAAATGAAGAAATATATCTGAGATTTCAAAATATGCTGAAAATATTTTACAAGGAAAAAAAGTCTTTGTCAATACTCCTTAAAGTTTTTATTACCTTTGTATTTACTGTGTGTGTGTGTGTGTGTGTGTGTGTGTGTGTGTGTGTGTGTGTGTGTGTGTGTGAGAGAGAGAGAGAGAGAGAGAGAGAGAGATTCATGTAAGTGTTTGTGGGTATATGCATATGCCAGGGTTCATAAATGGAGGTCAGAGGACAACTTTGTACTATTCAAATCTATTCTTCTACCACATGGGTCTAGCCTAGGTTATTGGACTTGCCATGAGCACCTTTACCCACTGATCTATGTTTTTTTTAAAGTGATCACCCTACCTTTATTGATATTCTATGGGTAGGTCTAATAACATTTTGGAAGAAATTCTTTATTATCTGAACATTTGTTTTGGCAATGTGAGAGCATCTTCTGGACTGGAAACACCTTTGTTAGTTTCAGAGGACCAGACAGTTCTATATGCAAAATGATTTTCTAGAGAAACAAGCATTTCATTAGGCAGCTGCCTGGAAATGTTAAGAGCTGCTAATTGCTTGGCAGACTGTGAAGAGCAGGGAGCTCAGAGAGATGCTTTTGTTACCCCCAGTTCCTGGAAAGCAGAAAGCTACATCAAATAGAATCTAAAAAGTCCATTTTCTAGTAAGGATGCCTGTATCTTGTATATTTAAATGAGTCTTATATTGCTTCTAATAAGATACCTGGATGAAATTTAAGACAGAGCACAAAACTTCATCCCCTCACGTTGTAAAGTCTCACATACAGAAATTGTACCACAAGGACCAGATTATCATTCTTACCATTAAAGTAATACTCACATATTAGCAGTCAAATATTAAAGATCACACTTAGAGGTGGCGTTAATTGCTGGTCACTTCAGTTCCTTTCAATGACTACCAATATCCGCATCCATGTGTAATAAGCTCCTAGTAAATCCCTTTTTAATGATAAGTGCCTCACCCCCACATCATTTATAACTCAAACATTTCTAGCTTTCTCATTCATGGTCTTACTTAATACACTGTAGCACTTATTGCTTAAAAATAGAATAGCCTTCTGAGCAAAACTCAAATTATTAACCAAGTTTTAGACCTTGCAGTGTTGTTTCAATATTCTCATAGTTATTTGTTTTAAAACAAACTTTTTTTAAAACAGTTTATACCTCATAACAAACGAAAAGTACATTTATTCTATATTTATATTTGTCTGGTGCTTTTATGCCTAGTGAATCATTTTTATATTTTCAAAAATCATCTAGGTTTGTGCTGCCATTACAATTACTTAATGAAGAAGAAGATATTCATATATGAGCAAAAATTCCAGAAGAGAGGTGGTGGCTGCAGACACTGATGACCTACTTTGCACTGCACTACTGTGGAGTGTCCTTATCTTGGGATAGTCCTAGCCATATGGAATAGCCATAGTTTCATACATCTGTGTCAGAGCTAACATCTTTTGCCTTGTAGATAGAAAACTTTTAGAATAAATTAACTTAGCAGACACTTAGCTTCCACCAACCCCAAACCCAAGAATGCCTGTAGCATCTTGGGACTATTGAAAAGCTTCTTCCATCATTCTGTACCCATCTCTCTGATGTGCCCACAAATGTATTTTAAACTTGCCTTGATTTTATGTCTTTCTTTGTTTTATAAAACTATCAAACTTCATGAAACTGCTTTCACATTGGAATATGGAATTTGGCATAATGTTTTCAGGTCACTGTCATTCAAAATAGCTCTAGAATAAACTATCTTTTATTCTTTATAAGAACAAAGCTGTGATTGTTTTTTTCATTGACACATCTAAAGTAATTGTCTAGAAACATACAACCAGCTGGTTAAGGTTTAAACACAAGTAGTCTGGATTGAGCAACTTCATCTTAAATTTCTACACTGGTTCTTAAACGATGGTTGCATCTGACTCAGCCAGTTAGAATTGAGGCTGGTTTCCAGCTCCAGAGTTCCTGACCCAGTATGGACAAGTTTAATATCATTCTAGTTACAAATCCAGAAATTTTGTCTTATGATGTTTTCAGGTAATGATGCTGCTGTCAATCAGGACTCTAAACTTTGAGAACTTTTGTTTTGCCTTATGGTGTTTTTTTTAAAGACTTACTATCATGTCTTCTAATGGACTAGATATTGCCTCTGAAGACAGAGACCATATATTAATTTTATATTTCAATGTCCCTTAACCAATGTTTGCAATTTGCAAGTACCTGTTTATTCTCTAGAATCACTTTTAAAATGCAAAAGACCCAAGGAGTAATAATTAGTGAAGCTGCCATGTTGCAAATAATTTGTTTAGTGGATTCATTCATGATTATAGATAGCTAGTTAGACATTATCAAGTTTGGAACATAGTGGGGTGGGATTTGAGGTGAGATCCCTCTCTCATTGACAAGAGCTTTTAAAACTAAAAAAAAAAGCATTTATTTAATTCATTGTCAGAGGAATAGGATCTGACTTACTTTTGTCTGGACAGCAAAGTGACTTCACAAATTGCCTGGAAAGTCATTTATGGTTAAATAAACCTGAGTCCACGAGCCCTAAACATTATAAGATTAATATTTAGTAGAAAGATAAATTGGTTGTATTCTGTTCTCATTGCAAATATACTATCAAGGTAAATTAATGGGAGACAATTTATTTCTTATTTAACTCTACTGCCATTTGTTGAAGGCAGTAAGGGTACAAGCTCAAAGGAAAAACCATGGAGGAATTTGATTGTTGGTTCTCTTTTTCTCTTTGGTATACTCCCTGGTTCCCTTAGAGTCCTACTCTGCTTTCTTTATATATCTTAGAACCACATACTCAGGAAATGGCATTGCCCACACTGGGTAATGCCCTAAATTAACAGTTAATCCCTCACAGACATGATCGCAGATGGACATGATGAAGACAATTACATAGCTATGATTCCTTTTCCAGGTAATTCTAGGATGTATTATATTGACAGTTAACTAGGATAGTTACTTTCTGATATGTTTCTTGTTCGTGCATGAGAAACTATTTATGCAAATACCAAGCAGTTTTCATTACTGTAGCTCTGTAATAGAGTTTGAAGTCAGGGATAGTAATGCCTCTGGAAGTTCCTTTATTGTATAGGATTGTTTTGGCTATCCTGAGCTTTTTGTTTTTCCATATAAACTTAGTTATTGTTCTCTCAAGGTCTGTGAAGAATTTTGTTGGGATTTTGATGGGGATTGCATTGAATCTATAGATTGCCTTTGGTAGAATTGCCATTTTTACTATATTGATCCTACCAATCCAGGAGCATGGGAGAGCCTTCCATTTTTGGTATCCTCTTCAATGTCTTTCTTCAAGGTCTTAAAATTCTTGTCAAATAGATCTTTTACTTCCTTGGTAGGTGTTACCCCAATATACTTTATGCTATTTGTGGCTATTGTGAAAGGTGATGTTTCTCTGATTTCCCTCTCTGTTTCTTTATCCTTTGTGCATAGGAGGGCTACTCATTTTTTTGAGTTGATCTTGTATCCTGCCACTTCACTGGAGGTATTTATCAGCTGTAGCAGTTCTTTGGTAGAGTTTATGGGGTCACTTACGTACACTATCATATCATCTGCAAATAATGAAAGTTTGACTTCTTCCTTTCCAATTGGAATCCCCATGATCTCCTTGTCTTATAGCTATTGCTAGAACTTCAAGCACTATATTAAAGAGGTATGGAGAGAGTGGACAGCCTTGTCTTGTTCCTGATTTTAGTGGAATCGCTTTGAGTTTCTCTCCATTTAATTTGATGGTAGCTGTCAGCTTGCTATATATTGCTTTTATTATATTTAGATATGAACCTTGTATCCCTAATCTCTCCAAGACCTTTATCATAAAGAGGTGTTGATTTTTGTCAAATGCTTTTTCAGCATCTAATGAAATGATCATATGGTTTTTTTCTTTCAGTTTATTTATATGATGGATTACATTGATAGATTTTCGTATGTTGAACCAGCCCTGCATCTCTGGTATGAAGCTTACTTGATCATAATGGATGATTTTTTTTATGTGTTCTTGGATTCGGTTTGCCAGTATTTTATTGAGAATTTTTGCATCGATGTTCATGAGTGAGATTGGTCTGTAATTAATTCTCTTTCTTGGTTGTGTCTTTGTGTGGTTTTGGTATCAAGGTAACTGTAGCTTCATAAAAAGAGTTTGGCAATGACCCTTCTGTTTCTATTATGTGAAACACATTAAAGATCATAGGTATTAGCTCTTCTTGGAAGTTCTGGTAGAATTCTGCATTAAAACCATCTGGTCCTGGGCTTTTTTTGGTTGGGAGGTTTTTGATGACAGCTTCTATTTCCTCACGACTTATAGGTCTATTTAAATTGTTCACCTGGTCTTGATTTAATTTCGGTATATGGTATTTATCTAAAAAACTGTCCATTTCCCGGCAATCTTGTTTGCTTCCAATTTTCAGGAGGATCTATATATGTTTTTCTTTGGGTTCATCTTGCTATTTGGCTTCTCTAGGCTTGTGAGCTATAAGCTTAATGTTCTTTGTTTATGGCTAGAGTCCACTAATGAGTGAGTACATACCATAAACATCTTTTTGGGTTTGGGATATTTCACTAAGGATAGTGTTTTCTATTTCCATCCATTTGCATGCAAATTTAAGGATGTCATTGTTTTTTACCGCTGAGTAGTATTCTAATGTGTATATAATCCACACTTTCTTGATCCATTCTTCCATTAAGGGGCACCTAGGTGGTTTCCAGGTTCTGGCTATTACAAATAATGCTGCTATGAACATAGTTGCACAAATGCCTTTGTAGTATGATTGGGCATCTCTTGGGTATATTCCCAAGAGTGGTATTGCTGGATCCTGAAGTAGGTTGATTCCAATTTCCTGAGAAACTGCCACACTGATTTCCAAAGTGGTTGCACAAGTTTGCATTCCCACCAGCAATGGATGAGTGTTTCCCTTACTCCACATCCTCTCCAGCATAGGCTATCATTGGTGTTTTTTATTTTAGCCATTTTGACAGGTGTAAGATGGTATCTCAAAGTTGTTTTGATTTGCATTTCCCTGATCGCTAACGAAGTTGAACATGACCTTAGGTATCTTTTGGCCATTTGAACTTCTTCTGTTGAGAATTCTCTGTTCAGATCATCACCCCATTTTTTAATTGGGTAATTTAGCATTTTAATGTCTAGTTTTTTGAGTTATTTGTATATTTTGGAGATCAGACCTTTGTCCGATGTGGGGTTAGTGAAGGTCTTCTCCCATTCAGTAGGATGCCTTTTTGTCTTAATGACAGTGTCCTTTGCTTTACAGAAGCGTCTCAGCTTTAGGAGGGCCCATTTATTCATTGTTGCTCTTATTTTCTGTGCCACTGGGGTTTTACATAGGAAGTGGTCTCCTGTGCCCATGTATTGCAGGCTACTTCCCACTTTCTCTTCTATCAGGTTAAGTGTGGTCGGATTTATATTGAGGTCTGTAATCCATTTGGATTTGAGTTTTGTGCATGGAGATAGATAAGGATCTATTTTCATTCTCTTACAGGCTGACAACCAGTTGTGCCAGCACCATTTGTTAAAGATGCTTTCATTCTTCCATTGTATACTTTTAGCTTCTTTTTCAAATACGAGGTGTTCATAGGTTTGTGGATTAATATCCCGGTCTTCAATTCGATTCTATTGGTCAATGTCTCTGTTTTTATGCCAAATACCAAGCTGTTTTCATTAGTGTAGCTCTGTAATAGAGTTTGAAGTCAGGGATGGTAATGCCTCCTGAAGTTCCTTTATTGTATAGGATTGTTTTGGCTATTCTGGGCTTTTTGTGGAGAGAGGGAGGGAGAAGGGATGGACTGGGGAGAGCTTGGGAGACTGGGGGTTGGAGATGGAGGAAGGGTGGATAGTGGAGAAGGGAATAAGATATCTACATTGAGGGAGTCATTATAGGATTGGCAAGAGTCTTGGCTCTAGAGGGGATCACAGGTGTCCACAGGGATGTCCCCAGCTAGGTATTTCGGCAGCAGAGGAGAAGGTGCCTGATCTAGCCTTGTCCCATAGTCACATTGATGAATATCTTGATCATCACCATAGAAATTTCATCCGATGGATGGAGATAGAGACAGAGACCCACATTCACATCTGAGCAATGGACTGAGCTCCCAACGTCCAGTCAAAGAGCAGAAGGTGGGAGAAGATGAGCAAGGAAGTCAGGACCAGGAGAGGCTGGTCCACCAACCGAGACAGTGTGCCTGATCTAATGGGAGCTCACCAAATCCAGCTGGACCAGGAGTGAATGAGCATATGATCAAACTGGAATCTCCGAATGTGGCTTTCAATGGGGGCTGACTGAGAAGCCAATGATAATGGCACTGGGACCTATCTCTTCTGCATGTATTAGCTTTTTGGTAATCTAATCTATATGGATGCACACCTTCCTAGACTGGGATGGAGGGGTGAGGGCCTTGGGCTTCCCACAGGGCAGGGTACTCTGCCCTCTCTTGGGAGGGTGGAGCGTTAGTGGGGAGGAGGAGGGGACTGGGAGAAGGGGAGGTAGTGTAAATTTTTTTGAATTAAAAATAAAAGAATATTAAAAATTATTTATTTTTTAACAGAAAAAAACAAAACAAAAAAAACCTGTCCATTTCTTTTACATTTTCCAATTTTGTGGCATACAGGCTTTTGTAGTAGGACCTAATGATTCTCTGAATTTCCTCAGTGTCTGTTGTTTTGTCCCCCTTTTCATTTCTGATCTTGTTAATTTGAATGTTCTCTCTCTACCTTTTGATTAGTTTGGATAGGGGTTTGTTGATCTTATTGATTTTCTCAAGGAACCAGCTCTTTGTTTTATTGATTCTTTGGATTGTTTTCTGTGTCTCTATTTTGTTGATTTCAGCCCTCAGTTTGATTATTTCCAGTCTTCTACTTCTCCTGAAAGTAGGTGAGTCTGCTTCTGTTTTTTCTAGAGCTTTCAGGTGTGCTGTTAAGTCACTAATGTGAGCTTTCTCCATTTTCTTTATGTGGGCACTAAGTGCTATGAACTTTCCTCTTAGCACTGCTTTCATAGAGTCCCATAGGTTGGGGTATGTTGTGTCTTTATTTTCGTTGAATTCAAGGAAGACTTTAATTTCTTTCTTTATTTCTTCCTTGACCCAGGAGTGGTTCAGTAGTTGACTGTTCAGTTTCCATGAGTTTGTAGGCTTTTGGGGGGTGGAATTGTTGTTAAATTCTAACTTTACTCCATAAGAGCAGAAGGTGGGAGAAGATGAGCAAGGAAATCAGGACCGCGAGGGGCTGGTCCACCCACTGAGACCGTGTGCCTGATCTAATGGGAACTCACCAAATCCAGCTGGACCGGGACTGAAGGAGCATGTGATCAAACCGGACTCTCTGAATGTGGCTGTCAATGGGGGCTGACTGAGAAGCCAATGATAATGGCACTGGGACCTATCTCTTCTGCATGTATTAGCTTTTTGGGAACCTAGTCTATATGGATGCACACCTTCCTAGGCTGGGATGGAAGGGCCTTGGGCTTCCCACAGGGCAGGGTACCCTGCCCCCTCTTAAGGAAGCAGGGGGAGGGTGGAGGGTTAGTGGGCAAGAGGGAGGGGACTGGGAGAAGGGTCTGAAGTGTAAATTTTTGAATGAAAAATAAAAGAATATGAAAAAAAAAAGAATCTGTTTAAATAAACCTGTCTATCACCTGGGTGGGACAAGCCTAGCTAAGAAATGCTGCTTGTTCAACAGATTTCAGTTAAAGTACAAATCATTTGGAAAAGGTAGATCAAGGAAATGGTCATTCTGTCCATCATCCACTCTCACCCTATAGAATGCACCCTGCATTAAAATAAACTGTCTTTTATATTGTGCTCTGTGTATCATTGAATTTAGTGCACAGATCACCTGGAGAAAGAAATCAAGGGTACTGAACAATGAATGTCTGATGATGTAATGGAACAAAAAAATAGTTATGTAAAAAGGCATAGAGAGGCTTTTCTTTTGGAAATGTGAGAAATTGCTAGGAAAAGGATAAGGGACATTCTTGGAGATGTGAAATTCCAGGTCAAATGTTGCAGTCAGGACTGAGATTGGAAACTTAGTGATAGTTCAAGCTTGGGAGGTGGTGATACTAAAGCACAGAGAGAGAGAGAGAGAGAGAGAGAGGGGGAGAGAGAGTTGTTCCTTTGCTTAGGTCAGACATGTGAAGAAGTTTATGGACTACTTAGAAAGACAAAACTGAGTTGGGCAATGGTGGCACACACCTTTAATCCCACCACCTGGGTGGGAGGCAGAGGTGGGCAGATTTCTGTGAGTTCCAGGCCAGCCTGGCCTACAAGAGCTAGTTCCAGGACAACTAGGACTGTTACACAGAGAAACCTTGTCTTGAACAAAACAAAATAAATATCAAAACCAAAACAAACAACCTCCCCCTAAAAAAACCCAAAAAGAAAAGAAAAAAAAAAAAGACAGACAATGCTTTGGTATGATATTTTGATAGAATTCTGACACTTCCAAGACTGCCAATTAAAATTAGCTTTCAATCAGAAGATAGAACTAGCTAGCTGCTAGTGTACCAAAATTAATCATAGATGTTTTTGAAGGACTCAGGATAGAGATACAGGAAATAGTAGGGCAGGGCTTAGATAGGGTCTCTGCCTTTTTGGATTAAGGAACTAAAGAGGAGGTCATTGGCGTTTCTATGCTGCTTCTTTGATCATTCAGGTTTTTACCCTGATATCTAACTCCTGAGTTTTTATTGATAAAGAATAATTAGATAAATGCATCACAAAGCTAAGCTTTGTATATTACCCACTTTGATAATTTAGTCAGTTGGGCCAGGGAAAATTTCTGATTCCCAGTTCATGGCAATGACAAAATCTCTAATACTTGAAGAAATAACATTAATATATATGGCACAACTTTAAAAGAAAACTTAATGACAATCAAAACATTTGAAGACTCCTCCATCTATTAGGAGCTACACACAATTCATTCTTGTTACGGGCCATTTTCTACCAAGTTCCTGTTCTGTGGAACACTGGATAAGAACAGAGTTTGAATTGTTTTTTAACCAGTAATTGGTCTTTAAGATTACTATGAAACTCAAGTAGCTTAACATATACCAATCTTCGCACTAGCTGTAGCTGTGTCTACTGTTTACAAAACTTATTTTGATATTTTCCATAACACTCATAATTCATGTCATCAACAAACAGCACATTTTCTCTTATGGCAGAGTGTTAGGGTTCTGGAAATAACACTTCAAAGTGTGATTCTTGGACGTGCTGACATGTTAAGCTGGAGGAATAATCTCAGCCTTAAGGACTGACTTTGACCACCCTCTTTCCACACTATTTTTTTTTCTCCTAGAGTGGGTTTGGACTTTCTCTAGACTTCCCTTATCTGCTTCAAGGCAACACCTAATAGAAAGGAACTCAATAGTCTCAATGTTCAAGGTAGATTCCCATTGACCAAAGATTATCTTTATACCACACAGGAATAAACCAAAAATCAGACTCCACAACTAGAGCCCAAAGGAAATTTGTTACAGCTCCATCTCCATATGAATCATTGATAACTTTTATAAAACCTCCTACAATTCCTCACTTCTCTTCCATGAAAAGAACATTTAAACATCAGTCATCTCAATATATCGAGTTTCATATAGTGTATGGCCCTTGTGTCCATGTGTGCAGTACTGAATTCGTTTTCTTTTTGTCTTTTTAATCTGTCCTTTGTCTGTTTGTTTCAACATAGTATAATATTAAATTTTCTGTAAAATTTAATCCTCCTTACAGTGGCCCATCCAACTATATTGTCAAAGTGAATTATACTTAAAATATCAGAAATGTAGCATTTTTCCTTAGAGTGTATTTTTAGAGTACTCCAAGAAAAGACACATCTTTTCAGCCTTTCAGAAAGAACTGATAAAGCATGGATTGTGTGGAATGTTTGGAAAAGTCATATGTTGCTAGGATTCATGATTTCAACGCCCACTTCATTGCTTCTCTTCGTTAGGTATTGCTGCTTCACTGAATCACAAATATTAGAACTGACAAATTCTAATTTATTCAAATCAAGTACACTAAAAGTTTTGCTAATATCATATTATAGGAAGTTTTCACATTTTAGAAATCACCTATTCATCATGTGTCTTAAGCTCATTTGATGCAATGCCTAACTTAAAAAAACCACCTTCCTTTAATATCTGCCACAGTTCACCCTTTCCTCCCTTCTGCCATTACTCTACAGCTCAGTGAACAGACGTCTTCTACATGGATTAGTATATGTATTCCTTTGTTCTTTCATCTTTTTAAAAACCATTTTCCTAAGAACATTCCAAAGATACGTAGCGAGGTTTAAACAAAAGCATCTTTTGTCTTTAGTTCTTTGAAAAAAAAGAAAGAATTTTAAAGAATGAACCAAATTGACAATAACCATCAAAATAAGCTGTATGAAACATTTGCTGCATTCTACCCAATTATGCAGATAATATTCACCATGCATATGTTATCTCATTTTCCTTGAGAACATCTCATTCCCTCTGGGTCCCTGTTTTCTTGTTGTACACTGTGGACTGTTCTGAGAACAGGGCTGGGAGGTGATCCCTGAGCACTGTGGAGCAACTCAATCATTGCTGCTACAGTGGTGGTTGGCACATCCCTGTAGTCATACATTCATTAAGAATTCTTGTGTGCACCTTTCCCATTGTAAATGATTTAAAACCCTCTGTGTTCCTTTATATTTTTAATGGCACTTGCTGAAAACCCTGCAGCCTTATGAGATGTCATTTATCATGAGATCCCATTTTTAGCATAAACATATAAACATGTTTTAGAATTGGATAACAGATAATGAAGATTTCACCTTTTAACAATTAGCTACGAAATAGCATAGATTAAGAGCAATGGATTATTTATTGAATATCAATGAAATAATTACATCTCAACAAAACAACAGAATTCAAAGTCTGCCAACAAGATTCTCAAGAGATTTTTCCATTTCCTTCAATAATAGCAGGCATCTGCTACTGGTTCTCTGCCCTCCCTCAGGCCCAAAAGAGCCGTGGTATATGATACAATCTTATTTGTCATGCAGACACCCTGAGTGAAGAAACACACACACACACAAACACACGCACGCACACACACACACCAGAGTGAGGAAACAGAGGCTGAATAGGCATAAAATTCCGGAGAAAGAAAGGATGTTATCTGTGATGGTTTGAATAAGAAGAGTCCTCTTGGTCTTACAATTTGAATGTCTAGGAAGGATTAAGAGGTGCAGCCTTGTTAAAGTGGGTGTGGTCTGGTCCAGTAGTATTTTAGCTTTCAAAAGCCCATCCCAAGCCTTTTCCAGCTTTCTCCCTGCCTCCATCTTCTTGAGGATCAGGTATAAGTTCTCAGTTATTGCTCCAGCAACATGCGTGTCTGCCTCCAAGCTTTCTACCATGGTAATCATGGACTAAACCTCTGAAATTGTAATGAAGTGATTTATGTTATAAGTTGTCTTGATTATGTTGTTTCTTCACAGCAATAGAATAGTAAAATAGCATCTTTGGAACCTACAGTATTCACTATTTCAACAATCCTTAGTGTATCTAATAAGAAGACTATATATAGTATTGTTTGGCAAATGAATCAAATTCTACTGCTCTGCAATTGCTAAGAATTGGTGTTCTGAAAGTCTTGCTATTGGTTTTAATAAAGGGATGAGCATCTTGCTGATGAGACTTCATGGGTACAGCTACTCTACTAGTACTAGGAGATGAAATGTCACAACAAACTTCTTTTTTCCTCAGACTCTTGGTCTCTTTTTGTCCTTTCTTCTGTTATGATCTCTAAACAAGAATGGCAGTAAACAGGCTACCCTGGAAGGGCTAAGTATCATGCAATCTGAACCCTAGGAAAAGAAATAGAGGAGCAACTGAGGAACACTGAAAACAGGAGAAAGTCTTCTCTAGGGAAGATGCTCCAAATTGTCTATCCAATGCCAGGTGGTCAGTCTGAAAATACATAAAAGTGACATTATAAGGACTGAGAAGTTTCTTTATTTATTTAGGAATAATATTGTGTGTGTGTGTGTGTGTGTGTGTGTGTAAAACAATCAGAGAGATAAAGGCTGAGGCCATGAATTTGAGAGATATAGAGAGAGCACAATGGAGTGGACTAAATAAGAATTAGGGGTAGGGAGAAAGAGAAAATGATGTAATTCCATTTTAATTTTAAAAATACAAAATATTTTAAAAACCAGTCAAGAGGTAAATCTCATGAGAAGAGAATAGTTGCAATGGAGGTGGGTGTTCTGTGCAGCAAACTGGTTCAGTAGAGATTGCTCTCACGTGTTAAATGTCATTGACATGGTAATTTTAGTACTAGAAGATGGCTCTGAGCTTAGAGTGAGGGCATACAAGCTGAGGGACCTGAGTTTGCATTCCCAGCATTGTGTAAAATCTGGGTAAGCCTGTGTGTGCCTATAAACACAGCACTGAGAGATGGACACAGGCAGTCCTGTGAGCTAGGTGGCCAATCTATCAGTCTAATGTTAAACTTCAGGCTTAGCAACAGACCCTGTATTAACAGAGGGAGCCATTTAATATTTGTCTTGGTCTCCACAAGCATCTCCCATTAGAAGGCAAACCCATCTGATCACCAACGTCCACAATGAACATGGTAATTAAACTTAAAATGCTGTACTATTTCAAGAAGTGACCATTACCGTACGGCTTATCTTTATTTTCTATCCTCTGATGTTAATGTGGGTGGTCATAAGAAGGGAAGTGTAGATGAATGGAGCATTCTCTAAATACACACATCAAGGTACCTTGCATTGTGTTGAATAGCAATAAATATGATTATGAATGAAAAGACCTCCAAGAGTTTGTTCTTTATTACAGAAAGAATACTTTGGAAAAGGATATTTTAAATCACTCCAGTCTACAAATTACTGTGTACAAAGAGCCTAGTGACTATTGTAATTTCCTATCATGTGTTCTCTTGCAAACATAATATATTGCTACTCAAAGGTATTGGGTTGGATTGAAAATCTTTATCATCCCAAAATAGTCCCCATTGCTGTATGAAAAGTCCCTCAAGGCATTGCATGGCATAAGCACTTCTGAAACATGAGTATTGACTTGGATATGCTTCATTTTACCCTTCCCAGGTGAGGTTTCTTTTCATATGAGGATTAAAGCAAAAAGCAGGAAAAAAATTAATAGGGTTTCAAGGCATCAGCAGATAAAGGAGAATTTTGAGGAGGTTCTTAATATTTTAGCAGCTAGTAATTTCATTTGAAAGTAGTGCAAAATCCCTTAATTGCAGAGATTGGCAAAAACTTTTACATTTCTGTGAACTTTATTCAAGGTCAATTTTTAATATGTATCTAATATTCATTTGTCAAGTACTCACCAGTCATAGTTAAAACTTTTTACTTCAATTATTGAACTAATTAAGCAACACACACACACACACACTCACACACACACACACACACACACACACACACACACACACGAGAAGGGCAGAGAGAAGGAGAGCATGACAGAAAAATCAGAAACAAAGCCTGAGTCCCACCTCTTCAATAGTCACTTATATTTTTTACATGTACGTAATAAGTTGTCAGCATTTTGTAGTCTTTGCAATGCTTTACTCTAGTAGTAACTGATCCTACCACAGCTTACTAAAAGAACCTTTTATCCATAAAAGAGTTTTTCTATTGAATGAACCAGAAGACAAAACCAAGGCACTTTAGAAATACATCTCTATCATTTCTTTCCCAGCTTGTTGCTCTAGACCTTGAGTTTAATCTAGTTCAGAATCAATCAACGGAACTCAGAAATAGAATGAAAGACTTCTCAGAAGCAAGTGAGAATGTGGGAAATATATATATTTTAAAATTACCTCTTGTCCTTTGTATTTCAGATGGAATGTGTCCCTGTTTCACACAGGATTGGGACACACAAGGAAGCGCTTGAAAGGCAGATGCTGGGGCCAAGCAGCCATTATTGTCACGTAAATTGCAAGGTGGGCTGAGAGTCATCAGATGAAACAGTCAAACAAATGAGTGGCTATTTTATAGAAGTAAAATATCATCTATGTTTTATGCATTTTTATGCTGAGCATAATGCTAGAGGGAAGAAATCTGAACTGGCCCCAGAAGAGCAGTCTTCATAATTTTCCCACACAGAGGAGCATGATGAAATAAGAATGTTAACTCCCCCAGGTAGACAGGAAGCTTTGCCCTGCTTTCTTTTGGAACACCCACGGAGCTGCATTCATACAGGAACATAGAGAATTCTTTAGAAATGAGGTATTGGGTTAAGTTTGTGAAAATTCATTTTATTAAGAATGATGAGACTATGGATTCTCAAGCTTAGATCTTTATTGCAGCTCAGAGAATGACTTCACAGAATATAATGTGTTGCCATGCTGAGTACTTTGAACTGAGGGACAGTGGAAGGGCCTTGGGAGCAGCTTATTTTTGACATCCTGACCTATTTCCCATTTCCCTTCCCCCCTCTGGCAGATCATAGAAATAAGAATCTGCCCTTTTCTAGATGAGGAGTAGAAACTCGATTCTGCCTACCTCAAAGACAGCTATACCATTTATAACTATTACTCTAACCTTCCCCTGCCTTTCTCTGCAAGCGCTGGCCTCAAAGAACTTCCCTGACCTGTCTTGACTGACAGTAGATCAGAAGAGTCAATCCAGAATGGGTTCTGCTCCATATGTAGGAAGCAGGAATGCCATAGAGCAACCATGCAGAACCCTAATAGACAGGCTTGCTGTGTCCCTTTTTTCTGATACCATTAGTCTACTCTTTTCCTCACTCATATTTCTACACGGCTGTCTATTCTTCACCATTGTTAAGAATAAAAAAAAACAGATTTTCCTTGGGTATTTGAGTCTTTATTCTGAAGGTTTCCATGTCATGTGAAACTCTGGTTATATGAATGTATTATATTTTCTCTCTTGTTAAACTATCTTTTGTCGTAGAAGTCTGGACAACAAAAGGTACCACACTTTTCCAGTCTTATAGTTCCTTACCTTTAGCATTACTATTTCTAATGGAGACTTAGTGTCAACCTTGATACATAGTGAATAGTCCCAGCAGGAGGTACTGCATCCTGTAACATTGAAAATGAATATAATATATTAGGAACATTCTTAGGAGACTCAGTCTAACTGTTTACCCAGTATATCTGTAAAGGCTTTGGGCTAGTGATGCCCGTGTGTGAGCTCTGTCAGGATGAGCAGTTAGCTTATGGACCATCATGCTTTCATCCAACAGTAATACAGGGGAAGACTTGACTTAGAGTAAAGGAAGATTGATTGAAGTCATATATTACCATTAACTCAAGTGGACCAGAACTCATTTTCATCGTTTCTGTCTTCTGACTGGCCATCCTTAATTTTTCTCTCTTTTGTTAACTTCATTTTTAAGAGTGCCCTGAAAATATTGGTTATTGATTTTGCAGTTGTCATAAAGTTGATAAATGCTCAGACTTTCTGCCCTAGGACAACCTTTTAAAATAAAATTACAGCAAGATTAAAAGTTGCTGTGAGAAAATAGTACTGCCTTTGGATGCTTGCTTTCATTATAGTCACTTATTCCATATCGGTTTCTGATTTCTACCAAAGCTTTTTAACTTATCCATTAATTTCATTATTCTCGAACTTGAATTATGTGTCTGTTATGTGCCAGGTATGTGGCTCATTCTATTTTCAAAGACTTTATTTTTCAGGGAAGCTAGCAGAATCCTAGACGGTAATAAAATGTTCATAGATGTTCTGGTTCAGGATTTTATAGACTATAATATGGAACTTGAGAAGCTCAATGTATTTCTTTCCCAGGAAAATGAAACATATAAGTTGAATCTTAATTCACACTGGAATTAGCCTGGAAGAAGAGGGTGTTACAGATCAAATAAACTGAAAGACCAAAACATAAAACATGCACTCTATGAGTCATGGTATTATTGCTTTCTGAAAGTTCATGTTAAGAAACTGTTGGTAGATGGAGAACCCACAAAAAATGACACCAGGACCTATCTCTTCTGCATGTATTAACTTTTTGAGAACCGAGTCTTTTTGAATGCACTCCTTCCTAGGCCGGGAGGGAGGGGGGTGGGCCTTGGACTTCCAACAGGGCAGGGCACCATGCCCTCTTTCAAGGAAGAAGGGGG
>PVIU01009853.1:0-73598 GCA_004026605.1 Ondatra zibethicus | reverse complement strand
AGGTTGTTTCCAGGTTCTGGCTATTACAAACAATGCTGCTATGAACATAGTTGCACAAATGCTTTTGTAGTATGATTGGACTTCTCTTGGGTATATTCCCAAGAGTGGTATTGCTGGATCCTGAGGTAGGTTGATTCCCAATTTCCTGAGAAACCGCCACACTGATTTCCAAAGTGGTTGCACAAGTTTGCATTCGGGGGGAGGGAGGAGGGGTGGGGGGTAGTGGGAGGGGACCGGGAGAAGGGGAAGAAAGGAAAAAAATTTTTTTTTTTATCTTTAATTATGTTCTTGAATGGAAAAAATAAAACAAAACAATGTATGGAAAAAAAAATAAAATAAAATGTAAAGGTCAAAAAAAAATATTGTAAAATCATAAAAATAACATAATAAAGAAAATTGCCAATAAAAAAAAAACAAAAAAACAAAACAAAAAAAAAAACACATCACAAAACAAAAAACAAAATATAAATGGCCAAGATAACATGTTTCCCATCAAACCTTACTAGTCCTATAAACAGGTTTTCTAATGAAAATTACCTAGGTGAATATCAGAACTAAATGTAAAAGAATAACCATAAACTTTATTGAAGAATTTAAGGAGTTTAAAGATGACATGAACAAATACTTCATTAAACTTCAGGAGGTGAGCAAAAAACACCTGAGTGAAGTCAAGAAACACAGTGATGAGATGAAAGAAATAATGGAGACGATTCAGGATTTGAAAGCAGAATTCAGGAAAGAGTTAGAAATACTAAAAAGAACTCAAGATGGAATGAAGATGGAATTGGAAAGACCCAACTAGGAAACTCCTTAAAGTAAGCAAACGCTTTATAAGTAGAATATAATTTACAAGTTGGATTATGTAGAAGAGAATTATGAAGAATTAGACAACAAAAGCAATGAACCTGAAAAATTTTAAAGCAAAGAAAGGAACATGCAGAAAATGTGGGACATTATGAGAAAGACCAGCTCTTACAAGTATAGGCATGGATGGGGGAGAAGGATCCCAGGTCAATGGCAAAAACCAGATCTTCAACAAGATCATAAAAGAAAACACATGCAAACCCAATTAGACAACATAAAAAATTTTTCCACAGAATATCATAGATAAATCACTAAATACAAAGTACAAAGAAAAAGTATTGAAAGCAGTGGTAGAAAACAGAAAAATAAAAACAGAAGTCATATATAAAGAAAATCTCATGAGAATAATGGCTAAATTCTTAGTGGAAACTTTGAAAGCTAGAAGATCCTGGAGCAATGTGTTCCAAGTTCTAAAATAGTAGACTGCCAAACTAGAGAGAGTACTGAATCTACCAAAACTGCCATCCATAGTGGACGAAAATAAAATAAAAAACATACATACAAACAAAAAACTGTAAATGATATAAACAGCATAAAAAAATCTTATCCACCAAACAAACCAAAAGAGAATACTGGAAACAATATTACAAACTGGAGAGGATTAAACACAGCTAAGAAACTTCAGAAAAAAATGAAGCATCATTGATGAGATACAAATTACATATTAATGGCCTCTATTCTCCAATCGAAAGGCAGGTAAGCTAATAAGAAAGAACACCTATCTTTCTGTTGTCGATAAGAAACTCATCTTAACTTTGAACATAGGTACCACCTTAAAGTGAAAGGGTATAGAAAAAATACTTCAAACAAGTGGGACTGGGGGCAAGGAGGTATTGCTATCCCGATATTTGACAAAATAGACATCACACAAATCTAATCAGAAGAGACAAAGAATGGTATGCCATTTAACCTTGATGTCAGCTAATGAAGAAAATATTACAATATTACACATATATGCAATAAACCCTGGTGCATTCAATTTCACCAAAAATAAAAATAAAGTATACCTCTATAATTAAAGACACAGATTAACGGCAGTCAAAAAATTGGTAATTCAACACCCACTTTCTTTGAGTAGGTCATTTTTACAAAAAGTAATCAGAGAAATTTCATAAATAAATGTCATTTTTATACCAATTGACCTAATAGAAATCTATAGAATATTCCACCCAAACACACACCCCAAACAAACACCCCCAAACACACACACACAAACACACACACACACACAAACACACACACACACACCACCAACACAACCACACAACAAAACAGAAAAGCAAACACAAAAACCACATCTTACTCAGCAATCCATGGAAACTTCTACAAAAACCAGGTCATATCTTGGTACACAAATAAACCTTAACAATTGTGGAAAAGTTGAAACAATTCCATGTACCCTATTCAACCTTTAGGCAATAAAGCTTAAAATAGTAAACAAATTTGTGCTAAGTGCATGAACTCATAGAGATTGGACAGCTCATTATTGAATGATAAATAGTTGAAGGCAGAAGTTAAGAAAGCAATAAAAATAATAGAAATAAATGAAATGAAAACAATACAAAAAACCTCTAGAACACATTAAAAGTATTTCCAAGAGGAAAATGTATATCTCTAAGTGCCTACATTAAAACAATCAGAAGGAGTACAATACATGACTTAATGATGCAACCCAAATATTTTGGAAAGCGGGAATGAATAAAGCCCAATACAGTATACAGCAAGAAAATAATAAAAAACAAAAGCAGAAATTACTAAAATAGAAACAATACAAAGACTCAATTTGTCTAAGAACCAGTTCTTTGAGAAGATAGATAAGAAGGAAAAGATAAACAAGATGGACAGATCAGTGGCTCAACCAAACAGAAGAAAGAAAGGGCAGGAACTGATAGAAACTAGGAAGAACAGCACTCTAACACACCAAACAAATTCACCAAAGGGTCACTGAACTCTCATCAGAGAAACTTCTTGCGTTAGATGGTAATTAAGAAAGACTCACAACTAGAAATGGTTTTGTGTTATTGGAGTTTTGTTTGTTTGCTGTTTTGACTTTCGCCATAAGTCCTCAGCCATATGCGGGATGTCTTTACCAAACTCTCCCCTCAAAGCACAGGGATCTATGTGGATACAGTGAAACAGCATCTCTCAGACACAACAGGACTGTCTGACACACATATAAACTAAGAGAGTGTAACAACATGTACAAGACCTGCATAAATTTAAACAAGACAAAATCCCAGCATAGAGAAGGGAAAGTGGGCACAAAGTCCCACCCCTAACCAAGAAGCTGTCTGTAATTGATTGATACTTGATGGGAGGGAAAATCATACTTTTTCCAAATGAGCATCACTGGGTATATTAATTATACTCTAGGGTAGGATCCATGCTGAGGAAAAAAGGAGGGAGGAAGGGAAGAAGGGAGGGAGGGAGGGAGGTCTATCAGAAAGCTGAGACATTTATGCTGAAAGCAATCCTTGACCCTAAAATACACTTAAGTTGGACATTAACCTAAGCACTTTACAGATGATGAAATCATCAACATCGACTTCTAAGGGTGAGAAAACTGATGCTCAGAAGGAACGAGTGACTGCATTCAGGGCTGTTCACCCAGAGCAAGGCAGACTTGGAGGCTGAAGGATTCCAATGCCCACATTCTTAGTTATCCCTACCTTAAAAAGGCTGGCCGAGGAGAAGATGCCATGAACTGGTGGATGAGAAGAATAAATGGAAAAGACCAGGAAAATATATGTAATTCAGACTTAATGTTAAATGTGTCTTTAGAAACTATAAGTAGAAATACATTCATCCCTTATATTTTAAGATGTTTTATACAATTCTGGTGTGGTGGCTTGTACTTGAAATCCCAAAACTCGCAGAGGAGAGTATCAAATTTGAGTTGAGCCTGGATTACATACTTGAGCATGTCTCTCTCTTTTTTAAATGTTATTTTATAGAGGGAAAGACCTACTTAAAATAATAACTCACATATAATTGCATATTGAATGAATAGATCTCTATCAAATAAGTTTTGCCAAGTTCATTCACAAAATAATTATAAGCACATTGCTTGAGTTTACTATTAAATATTTTCAATTTCTGTTATCACTGTGGTTGCAAGCTGCGTATTGTGGTCTTGCAGTCTTAGTTTTATCAGTTAATAAGAAGGTAGTGAGAACTGAAAAAAAGAGATTATTGCAGGAAAGCATTAGCCATGCTTTGAAGTTTTGAGTTTAAGCCCCTCATTGTGTTGACCTCACAAAGAAGAACTGATTGTGATCATATTTCCACAGCACTTCCTGGGTTTGTTGGGTACTGGAGTAGGGGCAGGGAAGTAAGAAAGGACATGTTGTCTCAAGCAGGCTGCACTAGAGATGAAGCTAGCTAGTGTAAAACTTTAATTTTCAAAACACAAAGTTTTGGGCATCTAAATTCAGGTGCTCCACCCTCCAGGTCTGTAGAGTCTATAAAATGAAGGTGTTATTAATGTGCTCCTCATGGAATCACTATGCAGAAGATACATGTTAAAACAGGAATGTCTTTGGTAACTTGCAGGCATTTCATCAATGCAGGCTGCCATGGTGAAACCTGTGATAGCTTCTGTCAGAGCAGAGTGGGATGGATGATGAAGAGATTGACTATGTAGGGTTGAGAAGAATGTCCTAGAGAGTAGATTACCTACTTATCACTTACCTGGATGGCAGTGATAAGGGGTCACAGGAAGGTAGACATGGAAGCACAGGAACAGAGAGAAGCTACAGACAGTTGAGTTCCTCACTGAATGCTCCCAGCAAGGCATGGTTGGGTGTTGCAGTGTGAGTCCTCTTGATGGAGAGATTTTTGAATGAGAGTCTGGCTGCTATAGACATGCAAAAGCATGTCATGAAGGCTGGAGGCAATGCTTTCCTGTGGTAGAAAGTTCTGAAGGATTGCTGCAGGCAGTGCTAGAGATTTGGGCAAGGACAGCACAGGAGTCACCCAAGGCAGAGATGTTTTTGATTCTTTCATATATAGCCAAACATTGTTTATTTATGAGGGTACATACTAAGAGGCATCATACTGACCTATTTCGTTTCTTGTGTGATGATCTGAGGTCTCTCCTGAAAAACTAGTTTTCTACGCTACTGTATGCCTAGGTTCTGTGGCATAGCCTATCGCTCATAGGCTACAAATCTGAACTGTATATTACTATACTGAATACCAAAGCACAATTGTGATACAACAGTATATGTGTATTAAACATATATAAACATGGGGAAGGGAAAACCAAATTTCAGCTCCACTATAAGTTTAAAGGACTACCATTATATAGGTGCATATTTGTCTTCATTGTCAACTCACATACTCATGAGATCAACAGCATAAATTACCCATTAAACTAAAATCTTGGCTACAAATACACTATTGTTGCCTTGCTGCCCTTGGGTTTACAGGAGATCTTTCTGCTTGTTCATCCACATAGCTGCTATTTCATGTCCTTTCACACCAATTTCCTTCCCCCTCCTGGTGTGGAATAATTCTGTATCTGTCAATTATGTTTTAAATAAATGCTGATTGGCTGATAGCCAGGCAGGAAGTATAGGTGGAAAAACCAGACAGGAAGTAGAGGTGGGGCAATGAGAACAGGAGTATTCTGGGAAGAAGGAAGCTCTTTCCACAGTCCTGCCCAGACCACTGAAGAAGCAGGATGTGACCTGCCCTGCTGAAAAAGGTACTGAGCCATGTGGCTAACATAGATAAGGATAATGGGTTAATATAAGTTATAAGAGCTAATAAGAAGCCTGAGATAATGGGCCAATCAATTTATAATTAATATAGATCTCTGTGTAATTTCTTTGGGGATTACCGGCACTGGTGACTGGGCAGAACAGAAACCCCAACAAAGCAGGCCTTCATGTTACAACCTCCCACATTGTTACTCTGGTAACCACTATTTATTATTTATATTTGGATTCCTTAAAAATATTTAAATTCAAAATAAAAATCCACCAAAGCCTTTAATCAAAGAAGAAATATTGTTAGGGTTTGATTTCAGAATAACTTTGAGTGCTTATTTAATTATTTAGCAAACTTACAGCATGCCAGAAAGAGTTCTAAACATTTCATGAATATTAATAAATAGAAGTTGGATGAGGGGAGATGATAAATAAAATAAAGATTTCCCCACTCAACGGATGCATCTGTGGTTCTAATGCCTTTATATACTTACTTAAAAAAAAAACTAAGCCCTTCACTCTGAGGAATTTCTGCTTCTTTGAGACTTTCCATTTCCCATCTTATGTTTTTGAGAGTAATATTTTTTCAAAAGATCTTTGGTGCTAAAATTTTTTTTTACACTAGCTCAAATGTTGGATTTGTAAGTAGTGAACTGTCAAAAGGAAAGGCAAGGAAGGAAAAGATGTGTGCAGAGCAGATAATGCTCTTCGCTCATGTATCCACATAGTCCCCCAGGGTCTTGGGAAGGGACCAGGGGGTGGTGTGAGTGTGCAACAGAGCAGGGCTGAACTGGGGGTGATAAAGTGACATGTGGGGTTTCAGGTACAGTCCTCAACAATGTCTCTAGTTCTCATGACTTGCAGAGTGCTGTGGGAATCTGTGGAGAGGGTTTACTTGCCATAAAGTTGGAGAAGCTGCTGAAGGGATCCTAGACACACTGCAGTACAGATACTATGGCTCCATACTGATTCCTAAAGGTGACTAACCTAGTTAGAATTACAGAAGTTGCAAATGTATTCTAACAAAAAAATTTGTGGCATGGCTTTAACAAATCCTCCATTCCTCAAGAACGGAACTGCTGTGTGGGAAGGGAGACATTTTGTTCAGGGATATATCTGTATCTCTATATATCTCTATGTAAAGGAATATATGTAATATATATTAATAAATGGAAGCTGTTATATATATGCCACACAAACAAATAGAACAAGGAATTGTTCACTGCTTTTGAAAATAACATCACAGGTAATAATGCCATTGATCGAACTTGTGAATCGTCTATATATTTGAGCCTGCTGAGCTTACAAGACCCTACCTGGGCCTCCTCCAGCATAGAGTCCTATCTTATGACTTCATTATGCCTTTAGTGTAGTCCATCTCCAGCAAGATTACACACCTCTTTATATCACATGTAGGGCATTATATCCACTTCACTGAAATAGTCAATGCAGCGGGTTTATCCCTGAGTTTCTCTTAGGAGAATAAAGATGTCTCATAAACTATCTGCTATAAAACTAGGGCTTCGAGTACAACAATGAGTCAAAGTGACATAAAACTGTTCTCAAACCACACAGTTCCTTATGCTGTGGTGAGCTGAGAATCAGCTTCATTTCTTGATTTGACTTTAATGTTTCCAAGCAGAAACCATTTTCGTTCACATACTGTGGAAAATGGAAGACGATGAAGCATGCCAGAAGCAAGAAGACCCTTGTGCCTGTATTACACAAGAGCCAGGCCATCAAGCTGCAACAGGTTGCCTCTGGCAGGGCCAGACCAAAGTCCTGGACAGGGTGCTCGAGGCAGTCTGGTGTCTGCAATGTTTGAGCATACACTCTCAGCGTCAGGTCCCATGGCAGCTGCTTATCTTGTAACCCAGTCAAAGGTAATTTCAGGAAGTGATGTATAACAGCTTTGCCTATTATATCAAAGGCAAGGTTTTAGAAAATAATTTGGTAAAAGTTTTATATGTACTCTGTAACTATTCATTAAATCTAATATCACACTCTCCAGGGTTCCAAAATCACTAAATATCCTAATTCTTTTTAAAAATCAGTATGTATAAAAGTGAGATAAATCTTAGTTCTCATCTTTAGTTCTTCATTTCTTTGGCCTAATATTTTTATTGCTATGTCAACTATATCTATAATACATTTCCTAAGATGTCATTTACATATGCTTACAGCAGACTACTGTAGACTCCTTTTAGTCATCCTAGCTCTATATAGCACCAAACAGATACACTCCTGATGGACTATTTGGCTAATTCAAATATTTGTTATTTGTGAAAGCCTTCTCAGTAGACTGTATCAAAACATTTTTCAGCTCAGACGTGGCCCCGTGCCCATTAACTGGCCATTTTGTGTTACTAATGCATTTCTAAGTGTTAGTCTTTGGGCTGCAGGAAATACACGGGAACATTTACTAAATACCACTTTCTCAGGAAAATGAAAGCCATGTGCATATGCGATGATCGAGGAAGCACACAGGGACAGTTGGAGGCTGTGCTTTCATCTCATTAACTCGTCACTAATAAACTCAGATACATTCTTGCTCTATAACTCGAGCAGGCATGTCCGGACAGATTGTTGGCAGGTGCTATCTGAGCAACAAGCAAAACTACTTGATTCATACTCTTGGAGTCTTGAGTATGAATGCAAATTTTCCCACTCCTTAATCCCATCATTCGAGGTACCCAATTTTTAAATTCTGGTAATTGGTGCCTCACGTAATCCTTAGACCACTTATTGTTAATTAGTACAGCTATTTAATTAAAACAAGAACTTCAACAGGAAAAAATAGAAAAGTTTAACTCAGAACTAGTTAATATCTAACTTAGAATTAATTCTGCACTGCTGATGTTGCAATGATCAATCATTACTTTTTATCTTTGTTTTTTTGGTGTACTGGGGCATTTTCTGATTACTGAGAGATAATTAAAAATAGTTTACTAGAAGTTTATTTTAGACATTATTTATATTTTGAATTCTACATATCTAGATAATTCTGAAGTGGATAATTTTTATAACTACTATGACTACTCAGTGGGTACTTGGTGTGTTAATACCATGTTTAAAAATATTCCCTAGCCTGGGCCATAGTGGCTCATGTCTTTAATCCCAGCACTTGGGAGGCAGAGGCAGGTGGCTTTCTATGAGTTTGAGGCCAGCCTTCTATAAGAGCTAGTTCCAGTACAGGCTCCAAAGCTACAGAGAAACCCTGTCTCGAAAAACTGTGTGTGTGTGTGTGTGTGTGTGTGTGTGTGTGTGTGTGTGTGTGTGTATACATATAGATTATCTGGGGGCAATATAAATATGTTGGTGTTAATTTTCTAAATATCTACTTAATAACTATTCACAAAGGGCAATGCCTACTGCACCGTGATAGCTTGTTTCAGGGCGTTCTCTCAATGCCTGGCTTAGTGAGCATAAAGGGATAGAACGAGGGGATTTCAACTGATTAGCCAAGATCACACTTTCCAATATCATAGAGTTTTGTGGCGAGGGCTGCCTTTATCTTTTCTAGAAGGAGGACATCTTCTGCCTCTCAATTATTTTTATATTCCCAGTAAACAAGGGCAGTGTCTTTCTTTGCCAATTATGGTTCATAAGAAACAGCAGGAAACTTGCCGTAACCCTCATACCCTCGGCCATTGCCTTCTCCATGGCTCCTTCTCTCAGGTCTGCCACTATGAAGGGACTCTGCACAGGGCCCCGTGGTGCTTTCCCATGGCTTCTTAGAGCACCTCATTCTACCTAGCATTTGGGTTCCTTATCTATACAGGTCCTTTCATTCCTAGTGTAGTTTGCTTTCTGGAGAGTGTGCTGTTTCATTAAATATTTTTATCACGCACTTCTTAACACATGTCCCAACACACACACATAAACAATTCTGCAGCTACATTCTCAGTAGAATATATTGATGTTTTATAGCCCTTTCATGAAGTCTGAAGAATTAGTGTAATGAAAACAATCTATTTGCAAATAAAATACTCGAACAATACTTCAATTTAGATAATCTGTTTCTATTCTCCATATTCATAAACTAGGGACCTTTAGCAACTTGTAATCACTTCTGAGTTGGTAAAATAAATTTCTCCACACCTACAATAATTTTTTCCTCCTATTGTTTAGATGGAGAAAATCAGGCACCAAGGACTTGGCCTTTTGCACAAGTGCACGGTGGAACTGATTTCACACCTGGAGTCTAGCATTTAATTACAGTATTGTCTCTCTTAAAATCAGGAGGTTTGTGCCTGTCATAGGTCTCTGGATTATGTTGAAGAGTCAAGTAGAAAGAAGTTGAATGTTTTCCTGAGAGGTTGTGAATTTCCAGGACTAGACTTGAGTGTCTCACACACACACACACACACACACACACACACACACACACACACACACACACACACACACACACAAATTATATGGAGAAAGAGGAGGAGTGTTGTATAGCTAGTTTCTCTAAATTGAAACATTCTCTTCCAGAGGGCGAAAGGAGCTTACAAACCTCGGAAAACAAATGAAACATAAGGCAAAGGAAGTGAGTGAGACATGGGAATCTTAGGAAGCTCCTGAAAGTTAGAAGCCTCACAAGGAAGTAAGTGAGACATGGGAATCTCAGGAAGCTCCTGAAACTTAGAAGCCTCACAAGGAAGTGAGTGAGACATGGGAATCTCAGGAAGCTCCTGAAACTTAGAAGCCTCACAAGGTCTCTCTTCCAGCTGTTATGAATAGTACTAATTGATCAGGGAGTAGAGACTTTCTGATTGCTAAACTGTCTGCAAGTTGTGCAGAGAGCACTAGGGCTATAGCTCTTACAAATCATATCCCATGCAAGGTGTGTGTGTGTGTGTGTGTGTGTAAAATGAAGCTTTTAGACATCAATGTTCTTCTAAGTAATCCCTTGCTTATCTATCTGTAAATGTCCCACAATAAACCCACTGATTCTTTAAGACAGACTTGAGCAGAATCCATCCTTTGGTTTGCTATCATTATCTTATCCGGAATACACAGATGTTTGCTAAGATCTACCCAAGGAAAGTCACTCGGTATCCCTCTTCTGCTTTCATTTTGTGTTTTGTGTGTTTATATTCTAGCTTGCCTCTGTGGGAGAAAAAGTGTTTTATTTACCCTTTTGTGTCTGGCTTATTTTACTCGACATGCTGAAGGCTTAACATTTTACCTTACAGAAAATAAAAAAAAAAAAAGAAAAAGAAAAACATGAGGAGAAAAGTATATGCCTTATTTCCTGTCTTTAAACCCGAATCTGACACTGCCTTAACTCTGAGGTAGTTTGATGCTGTAACAATGGAGCAGAAAACCTGAAAGCTCCTGCCATCTGGCCCTAGGGATTTTATCTATCCCTTTCCCTGGCATATTCTCTGAGGATCATTATCACAGGGGTGAGACAGATTCTCCCAGGGCCTCTTCCCAGTTTGACAAAGATTCTTAATCAGATTTGATTTGGGGATTACTACGGATTGCTCCTCAAGTCTTGTGCATGCATGGGAGGCAGTACTGCCTCCTTGAGGTGCATAACTCACCCTGATCTTACCTTTTATTTTGAGACATGTTCTCACTATGGTGCCCAGGACAGGCAGGACTTGTTCTGTGGCTTATGTAGGTCATAACTTTTCCATTGTTTTATTCTGCCTCGTGAGCAACTGGATTACAGGGCTGTGCTCGGGCCCAGCTTGAAGCTATTTTTGATGGCCACTTTTTGAAATGAGTTGTTTCTGGTACCCAGAGCTAAGACTTAGGCTAAGTTACTACACTAGGCAGGTCTTGTCCCAAGTGTTAGCAGGAGTGAGAATAGAAAGCCTTACTCTAGATGCACAGTTTAGAATCACTGAAATGGTGCATGTGGCTGTCCCAACAGACACAGCATTCACCACTGTGAAGCAATTAGTCTGTGCAGATTGGTCTTCCAGGGGCATGCACTAATGTTGCCAGAGAATGGACTTTTCTATAGAGTTCAGCCCTTGCCATGGTATATTATAGAAATTGCTTTGGGAGGTAATGAAACACAAAGAACTATAAAAGCATCTTCAATAAAATCCTAACGAGATTTCACACATTGTAATTGAAGGAGAAGAGGGTGACAGTACTGCTTTCCAATGTAAAAGAATAGTCCCCCGCCTATTAAATTAACTTCTTTTGTAGGGTGAAGGATGACGGCAACTGTCCATCCTACACTGTGAATTTAAGTTTCATTGAACTATGAAGAAAACATAGAAATTAGAGTATATCATTTTTTTCTTTTCATTCCACTTGATCAAACACACATCTAAAGACTATAAATTGGATTAGCAATGACAAGCTATCAGAAATAATTCTTCATAGGCTCTTTACCAGATTTGCAAATGTGATGGGGCAGTCTTGAAAATTCTTCCTGATTTCCTCTTTAATTTATTCTCTCCAGCCACACATATTTTCATAATTTTAGCCTTTCTAAAATGTTTATCCTACAATGCAATGTGCTCATAGGATCAGTAATCCAGATAGGAGCCATGGTGTAGCTATGTCAAACCCGTGTGATCTGTAAATTAAAAAAAAATGTTAGTTGTCAGTGGATCTTACAGTCAGAACCACTGTTAGGCTGGTTGCTGCAGGCAAGCTCATTGGGGTACAAGTGACAATTTCTGGACATAGCGAGACCTCAAACACACAAGGAAAGAAGGCCCTCAGCTCTTGGTTTATATTTTGATAGATTCTTCACAGATATTAATTCACACCCCCATGAATTATCCTAGAAATGGTGTGCAAGCAATTAGAGTATGAAAAGTACTCAGTCTCCTGAGACCTGAAAAGGCAAATCACAACAAGAGATGCTTCTCTCTAGATATATCTGTAATAGAGAACTGTAAGCTTGCTCCTTCTGCTGGATCTCCCTTGAACTTAACTCAAGTTCTCTAGTGTATCCTACTATTTCTGGGCTCTCCAAACATGGGCCAAGTAAACACTGCAGCGTCCTCTATTTTTTCCATTTCCACGAACAGGAAAAACACATAGGTAAGAAAGGGTAAATGTACAGAGACAGCTTTCTGTCTTCTAAGACAGAAAATAACTTCTAAGGTTTGTGTCTTTGTCTAGGGAAACCTGTACTAGCAAAGCACTGAACATGAAGAAACATCCCATTTTCCCGCCGAGGGCTTCCACTACATGTATGAAATGCTGCTTAGTTACAAGGAGCCACACCTTGGAATTGTGTCAGGGATAAAGGACAACTGCATGTCATGGGATCTTTACAAGAGATAATCTTGGTGGAGAGCTGCTATGGAATATTATTTTAACTGGGCAAAGATGTATCACGTTTGTTTATGCTGCAGAATATTACTCTAACTATGTGAAGGTGTGCTATATTTGTTTGTGCTGCATTGGTTTAATTATATAAAGATGGGTTGCATTTGTTTCATCTTGCCTGCCTAAGGCACTTGACCGGCCTAATAAAAAGCCAAATAGCCAATAGCTAGGCAGGGGAGGAATAGTGGGACTGGCAGGCAGAGAGAATAAATAGGAGGAGAAATCAAGGCTCCAGAGAGAACAAGAAGGAGAGCACAAGGGAGGAAGAGAAGGACTCGCCCAGGGCCAGAAGTCAGACAGCCACTAGCCAGCCAGACATGAGAAACAGGGAAAGCAAGATGATATACAGAAGGAAGAAAAGGTAAAAAGCCCCAAGGCAAAAATGTAGACGAAGAGAAACAGGTCCCGTTATAAGAGCTAGCAAGAAACAAGACTATGCTAAGGCCAAATATTCGTTACTACTAATAAGTCTCCATGTCATGATTTGGGAGCTAGTTGGTGGCCTAAAGGAAATCCTGCTACAGAGATCATACCAGGTTTAGGTTAAAAGCTCCTGAGACTGGGGCAAATATTGATTTCAGCGAGCAGTCAGGGCTAACATTGGTGTAACTATCATTATTGCTCACAAGCAGGAGCAGATAGGTTTTTCTCCACACTAGAAAAAGGGGGGAATTTATCCTCTTCTGAAATATCTTGAAACTCAGTAATATATGACATGGCAGGGTTCAGAACAGCATCAGTGAAACTCCAAAAAACCGTACCCCTGGCAAGCATTGGACTATAGAAACACTATACACGTGGAGTGGCTGAAGTGGTCCTTTGACAAACAGTTCCTTCACCTTTACCGTGGAGCAAGAGAGAGCACATGGAACAGGGTGTGGCTTCGCATCGCTTTCACCTGCTCTGTATGACTTGTGTGGGCAGGAGGAATCAACATCGTTTTACACGCTGCTGAAGAACTAAAGAGCAAAATTAATATTCCACAAAAGGTAGAAGAAAAGTTCTAATTTGTCTACTGTCAAGTGGTAAAGTTTCTCTGATGTTTGGTTTTGATAAAATTTCAGTACTTTCATCTCATAAGAACTCAGCATCGAGGCTTCGTCTGACTGCATACTCGCCCAAGGCTTCTGTCTAATTACACATATTGAATTAACCTGTAGTTCTCTCGCTGATACTCAGAGCCAAAGAAACAGAACAGAATAGCTGCTGGCAAAGCCCAGCAATTAATTTTATAAATAAAATGAGAAATTATGAATTAAAAAGTACATAAAAAGGACCCAGGTTTTTTTTTTCTGACTAAAGCTCTTATATAAGTTTCATGATTTTAACTTTTGAAATACTTATTTGTTTTTATTCTGTTTTTTCTCTTGTTTTTTTAAAATTGCAGTACAGTTTTAAATCATAGGATTATAGGCTTTTGAACAGAATTTAATGAATAATTGGAAAACAGTAATAAAAATAAAAAGGAAATTATAGATGATTTTATACTTTTATACTAAAATTTTATAAATAGAGTTTATATTTATAAATTATATTTGCAATTTATAAATTAGTTTATACTTATAAACTATATTTATAATTTTATATAATTTAAAAAGTGAAATAGAATTTGTTTGTTGTTTCTTTAGATTTATTTATTTTATATGTATTGGTGTTTGGCCTGCATGTATGTCTATGTACGACATTCATGCAACATCTGTGGAGTCTGGAAGGTGTTGGAGCCTCTGGAACTGGAGATACAGATGGTTGTGAGCTACAGTGTGGGTGCTGGTACCTGAGCTTGGGTCCTGTGGAAGAGAAAGCAGTGTTCTTAATTTCTGAGCCATCTCTTCAGATCTGTGTTTGCTGTTTCTTACCATTCCCTTTTATGATAAAATAATGTATTTTCAAAGTCAGATGAAATGACTGGGACCATCTATTTCAAACTTCTGCTGGCTGTGTGGCGCCAACACCAATGTCACCAGCCATCTATATGTTACTCATCTGCTCCAATCACCTAAACTACCTGGCACTAATTATTCTCCATAATCATAGACATGAATAGATAACACCAGGCCAAAAACAAAGTTCTGTCTCCTAAAATTCAAATGTGTCAATGTATTCTTGTACTTGGTCAGTGATTTGTTGCTTTTTACAAAAAATAAATAAGAAGAAAGAAAATGAAAAAAGTAAACCTCCGACATATGCCATTTTTCAATTCCCATGGCATAAATACCGACCGGCTGACACAGTGAAGTCTCTGAAAGTAATGTTGGTAAAAGCTGTGCCTAATTTGTTCCCATTTCTCAAACAGTCCTTTGCTTTTGTTACTATAATGAGCCTATTCAGTCATGGACAATCTCTACATCTAAAATCTTCACTGCTACAATTAAACATTCCCATCCTAAATCATCAATTTCTTAAGTCTGGGAGGATTTTCTAACAGTATTTGCTGGTATCCCTCTGTGTAGAACTTTTAAGATACACAACAGCCTGCCCTGCCCCCACCATGGGACCTAGAGGATGTTCAACTGCATCAAGACAAAGCTAAACATCTCCTTCTCAGCCACCCACTGTCATAAAGTCATGGCAGGGGACAATGAAAGCAAACCTGTGCTTTCTATAAGGAGTGCATGGTCATAGAAGTTGCTGCCGACACTCTGGGCAGAGAGTGGAAGGACTAGTTTGTATGAATCTGTCGTGGGAACAACAAACAAGGTCTTCCCATGAAGCAAGGTGTCTTGCCTCATGTCAAAGTGTGCCTGCTGTTGAGTACTGGGCATTCTTGTTATAGTCCAAGGAGAGCTGGAGAGGAACAGCAAGTCTGGGGATGCAGCATGAGGATGCCAGTCTGAGTGTTCTTAATTTAGTTGTGGTAAATAAGGAGAGAAGGTTGAACTCACAGAGAGCTTCTCCTTCTATGTCTGAATCTCTGGATTGATTAAAAAAATAAAACTGACAAGTATAAGAGAAACAAATAGGGTGGAGAGATGGCTTATAGGCTGGAGAGATGGCTTATAGGCTGGAGAGATGTCTTATAGGCTGGAGAGATAGCTTATAGGCTGGAGAGATGGCTTATAGGCTGGAGAGATGGCTTATAGACTGGAGAGATGGCTTATAGGCTGGAGAGATGGCTTATAGGCTGGAGAGATGGCTTATAGGCTGGAGAGATGGCTTATAGGCTGGAGAGAATGGCTTAATGATTAACAGCTTTTGTTCTCTCCTTTGCTGGATTCTTCCTGAGTGGCCTCCCCTGTTTTTTCTCCGTCAGTGGCATTTATCACACGTGGCACTGTTCATAACAAGCCCATCTTCTTGCGATTTTCCAAGCACTGGCTTTTAAGGTACTGCAGAAGTGGTCGGTGCGTACCTTTTAGTTTCTAGCATGGTCAAAGGCAACATAAAAGAGAAGGCTTTAGTTGAGCTTACAGATCCAAAAAGAGAGGACATAATGATGGGAGAAGCATAGTAGCAGGCAATTGGAGCAGGAAGCTGAGACATCCTATCTCTACCCACACATTGAAACAGAGAGAGTGAGCTAGAAGTATGAGCTTTCAAACGCCACCTCTGAGTGATGTACTTTCTTCAGCAAGGCA
Source organism: Ondatra zibethicus (assembly GCA_004026605.1). Lineage (NCBI taxonomy): Eukaryota > Metazoa > Chordata > Mammalia > Rodentia > Cricetidae > Ondatra > Ondatra zibethicus. The sequence goes on along the minus strand of PVIU01009853.1, from coordinate 57,148 downwards.
TCTTGTTCCTAAAACTTCCATCACCTTCCCCAACAGCCCCACTAACTAGGGATCAAAGGTTTAAACACATGAGTTGATGGGGGCACATTTCTCAGTTATACCACCGCCCTGTTCCTTTTGTAAATTTATATAACACATCTATTATGGAGGTGCCAAAATGGAGTATTTATTAAGTGAACATGGTCAAATTTGGTACAGATTATACACTGTAATCAGTTTCCCTTCGCTGCTCCAACAATAAGCTTTGGATGGCTAATCCAGGATAAGTCACAACTTTTCCAATATGCCAGTTCGATGCTTGGCTGCCTCATCATTATTCTCATTTTTGATGCCTTTTTCTTTCCAATTACATGCTTCAAGCACAAGACACTGAACTACAATTCTTCTTCCTTAATAGCACAGTGACTTCAAATTAGGTTCCTTAGAGTTTTAACTGAAATTCATATAGAAGGGGATTGAAAAAGTTAATAGTTTGCTAGAAAAATCAAGTCTATTAAGTATAATTCTATACTGAAAAAAAAGTCAGTCTGAAATTTTTCAACAATAAATTTTATACCTACATTTTTGTGGTTACTTTATTTCTATTTTTCACTAATTTTTTATATATCCATTTTTTTATAGATCCCAAAATATTGACCTACAAGGGACTAATTTCTCCAAAGGAAAGCTAGGCTGTACCAGAACTTGGGCAAGGTGGGACAGCATACCGAATGGGAAAACATTTGGTCGAGAGGTAGAATATTAAGTAGTTTTCTGTCTGAATTCTTCTACTGCTAAAGAAATCCTAAGATCCTACAGGCACATTAATGTGGTAGCTGTTCATTGGAGATGACAGAGGGACAGTCTTCATCCACTAGACCGCCAAGTAACCAAGCTGACAATGAAATACTCTGGATTACCAAGAGGAGAAACACTCAAAATAGCTGACCCAGTACCTAGAATACTGTGGTACAGTGGCTCTCAGCCTCCCTAGTGCTGTGAATCTTTAATAGTATTTCATGCTGTGTTGATGCCCAACCATAAAATTATTTCATTGCTACTTCAAAACTGTAAGTTTTGTTACTGTTATGGATCATAATGTAGATATCTGATATGTGACCCTTTGGGGAGTTGTGACCCTCAGGTTAAGAACCACTGTTTTAGCATCTTCTAAAATGAGTCTAGTAGTCACGCAAGTGAAAATATTTGTGGTGAGTGAGATTGGTTACTTGTATATCTGGACATCCCATTAGTTTGTTGACATTTGATCAAACATGTTTTTAATGCCTTTTGGAGGGATTATCTCACCGGCCTGCATTGTCAGTTTTCACAAATACCCAACAGTATAAAATCAGTTCTAATAACAGCTTTGGCAGAATTTAATAAGGCATGCAAGAAAACCTGTAATTTGAACGGGCTAATTTACACATATGTATAGCTGATAAGTGGATTTGGAAGATGTTACTTCCATCTGTACCACAGAGAGAAAGATGGGGAAAACCATTTATCAACCGTTAATAAACAATTCTAAACAGATTTTCATGTTCTCCTCTCAAAATAAGTTTTCAGTGCCCAAATTATATTTCATAAGCTTTCTTGATAGGAATGATGCTTCATTTCCATGTATTGGTATAATTTAATATGTGTATATTATGTTAATTTTTAGGATTTGAGTTGTTGTAATTAAATGTAGTCAATGATTCTGTGGCTAAGGAATGGAGAATAGTGAGCCATATTTGGCCAAATGCTTGGATTATTTCTTAACGTATTTTTTTCTGAACTCTTTAGCACATTTCCTTTAAGGTAACAGCTGGATTTCTTGGGTGTATTATGGAAGTCCAATAAGAACTAGTCTGTAAATAAGCACTTAGCTTGAATTTCATTAATATACTAGATTACAAAGCTAAAGAGTATCACTCTTAATCTTCTAACTTGTGTTAAGATTCCACATAAAAACATGTACAGCTTATACTTTTCACCAAATGGGATTTGTATATCTTCCTAAATATAGTATTTCTTCCCACTTCAGATTAACTAGATTTGAAAAAGATATTTAAAAAAAATCTCTTTTTAAGTGTAGTTCCAAATTTATATGACAAAATACTGTTTGGAAAAATAATAATCATTTCCCTTGCTTCTTTTTACTGATAGAATTTGTGGGTTAATTTTACCCCTGGGGCCTTCCCTCTGCTCTCTGGGCAACTCGACAGACGCACTCATTAGACGTTCCTGTTCTGGTGATTAGTTTCTCTTGCTGGAATTAAGAGAGCAGAGAGGATTGTCAAGGAACTCAACAGCTGAAAGAGGAGGGTGTGAAGTAAAGCTGAAAAAACAAAGAGTATTGGTTCGGCAAGAAGGAAGGGACTCTGGGTACAGATTTGGGGAACTTTAGCCTCCCATCTCATTCAGTCTGGAAGGAGTTACAGAACGAGATTCACAGGGCGGAGTCTCAGAACTCAGCCTTAACAACAGAGCAGAAATAGACAGAAACCCTGCGGTTTGTTCTATGTCCCTTCAGTGAGGCTTGAAGTTGCTACTATTGTTACTGAATATATTCTAACTCCCCAACAGTCTAAGGACATCATAAGTTTTATTTAATTCTCATCACAATGCCATGCCCCGTATATTATTTGTATTTTTATGGAAGGTAAACAGACATGGAAGTTAGGATGTTCAAGATCACACTATAACCAATAAGTGTTTAAGCTTGAATAGCACTAGCCACACCCATCCTGACCATAGGGGCGACACTGTTAACAAACACTCCACTCCCATTTCAGAATGGCTGAGTCAAACCTACCCTTGTCTCACCAGTTTCTTGTTTACCAAGACTAATACCCAGGACTTTGTCCTCCAACCTCTCAAACAAATGATTCAATATGATTCACCTGCCCAAAAACTGAGCAGTGATACATTGGACTGAGCGAACAGAGTCCAGATGAAGTCAGTTGGTGACCACTCACAACGACGATGGCAGTGGTAGGCACATAACACTCAGCTAGGAAAATCTTCTGGGTATTTTTATTCCTTGTGGCTTTAAGGAGACTTAGGTGCTATCTCTCACCCTGGATGCAGGTATTGCTCACCAAATGGGGTCACCCATTAGGACAGGCCTACAGCTCCTGTGAAGATGGCAGCGGCGGGTAGGACGAAGCAGGGAACACGGGGTTGTGAGGCTTTGGCTGTGTAGCTGAAGTAATTCTGTGATCCAGGGAAATGCATGCTGTTCTTTCCATTTCTCCCGTGTTTAACGATGGCAATGCAAAAAGATTGTGCAATGCTTGGAGAGAGGCTACAGATTAAAAAAAAAATCATTAATAACAAGATCGTCATGGTCAAGGTTGGGCTTCAGTAAATGAGCTCATGGAATTTTTCTGGGTCTTAAAACCTTGAAGGCTAAAATTAGCAATAACAAATGGAAATGAGGAACTGTGGCGAGGGTCCACATTGACTACAACTGCTGCCTACTGTTTTAAGTCTTAATTTCCTCAGATCTTTTTGCATTAAGTTCTTTTTACATAACGAATAAACAATTTGCCTGGGAAACTGAATGACTGCTTTTTATTGGAAGCAGAGTGGAGGAGTCTTCTCATATCCCTATAATATTTCAAGAATGTCACTTATGTGAATACTTTAAACACCCCTTTGTAGGTGTTCCTGTCTGTGAACAGGGATGGTATCATCTGCCAGTCTGGAGAGGTCCTTCCCTGCTTCTATAGATATACATTTACAAACATGTAATGTTCCTATATAAAATTCTTCAAGGTTTCTTTTTAGATGCATGGCCTTTTAAAACAAAGAATGTAAAGATTTTACATGAAGTAAAGAAAGACATACAAAATATTAAATATTTATTAAGTGCCCACCATGTGGAAAAGTATGGCAGTCCGTGGGAACAAAGATAAACGAGTATGTGTGTCCATAAAGAACACGCAGCATTGAGGGATAGGAGGGCAGCAGGTAAAGGTAGGAGACAAGACACATGTAAGAAACTCATCAAATGGTGTGCCTCACTGAAAGAGAACAAACTCATTTAAAATCTAGCTGCAAGGCAGTCATCTGGCTTTGACCCCTGACATGGAACAGCAGAAGACAGGCTGCAATTTTGAGAAAACTACTGAAGACTTCTTTGTGATGGATGAACACCCCTTCAGAGAATAAAAGCAACTGCTCTTTAACCAATGACTACTTTGCATCTACTTTTTCCTGTTCTCACAGTTTTGTAAGCTTGTTTTATAGGTGAAACATCTAAGCTTCTGAGAGGTTCAATGACTCAAACAAAGTCACAGCAGGATAATGGTGGAGCTGGCATTCAGTCTCAGAATATCCACAGTTCTGTGTCACAGGGACAAGGGAATCTGGCCTGGGCTCAGTGAAGCCTCTTTTCTGTAGCTACTCTCCTCCCAGATTAATCCTTTTAAGGTTGGCTACTCCTCACTCTCTTTTATTTACTGTTGGACTCTTTAGCTCTTGGGTGTTGAAGATTCTTCTGGGCACAGCTTTTCTCAATGGCTTCAAGACTTTGTTTTTCCCAATATGTTCAGCAAAATGTTGGTTTCATGTCTTCTTGGTTAACCCCTGGTATGGCTCTTGTTGCTTTGATTGACCCTGCAGCCTCAGTAGATGTGAGCATTCAGCATTCTCTGCTGGATCAGCAGCTCCGGGTGTGCTAGGGCAAAGGGAAGATTTATTCTACCCTCTTTAGCAGGAAGAATTGCTTCTTTGTCAGTGTTCAAGCTGCAAACACATGCCCTTTTGTGCCCCTTATGATACTTCCTGGGTAACACCATTAACTGTTTCCTGGGCAAGAGAAGTACAGGGTCACAGTAACTTCCACTCTATGTGAGCGCCCAACTGTTTTTTGTTTTTGTTTTATCAAACTCTGTTGCTGAACCCTACACATGATGAACAACAGATTCCCATGAAGCAATCTTTGATAAAAAGAATCTGAGACAAAGCAAGCCTGTTTCTGTTGTGGAATATTCCTTTACACTGTGTGATAATATACCACTGTGGTTGGTTTAATAAAATGCTATACAGCCATTTAGCTAGGCAGGACTTTCAGGGCAGAGAGAATGCTTGGAAGAAGAATGCAAGGGCCACCAGGAAGACACAGAGGAAGTAGGATGTGCAGGAGGAGAGGGAAAAGTCACGAGTCAAATGGCAACACGTAGATTAGTAGAAATTGATTAATCTCAGTTAATTTAAGAGCTAGATAGAAACAAGCCTAAACTATTAGCTGAGCTTTCACAATGAACAGTAAGTCTCTGCGTCTTTATTCGGAAGCTGACAATCCCAACAACAACAACAGTCTGTCAACAAATGGCATCCAAGCAGGGACATGTATTTCCATATAAAACCTGAGGAAGTTTTTAAAAAAGTTTCTAAACACAGAAAAAATAGAACCAAATGTGACTTCCTGGTGACTATGGTCTCTTAGGTACACTCAGTGCTAAGCATACAGAGGCATGGCTCTTTTAAGATGCCCTGTCACCAAGCACGTGAATGGGATTTTGAGCAGAGGACAGCAAGCTACTTGGTGGCCACAGACTAGGTGGAAATGCCTACAGCAGTGTAGACCTAGAAACTTCCCAGAGCTGTGGTAGTAAATATGACTCTCACTGGTACCTCCACCATAAAGGCTAGGCTCACAGGGAACTGAGGAGAAGGAGTCAGCCACCAATAGGCCATGAGCTAAGCTGTGTGGCAGTTTAAGTTTTGCTCATGCAGACAGAAAAGGTTACAGATATTCAGTAAAGCTGATACACTGTTAATTGCAGTGTATTTAGCAATGTGAGTAGGCTTAAGAAATAAAAGTTTATACACAGTAATAAAAATAAAAAATAAAAATTGAAAAATAATGAAGTCTTTAAAAAAAGAGTAAAACAATAAAAAAAAATAAGCCACATAGAGATGGGAAACACACAAGGAGTCTCTATCCTGCATGTTATTGTTTGCCTTTGAATTTTTTGATTGCTGATCAACAAATGATAGCTGCTGAGACATTGAATTATGGAAACTGCCAAATTAAACAAACCTATATATTTTTAAAATGTCTTCATTTCAAAATAGAAATGAAAAAAATCTGTTGCATTGGAGAAGAGGTTATGTTTCCACAGAAAATAAAAGGTTGTGAATTCATGCAAGGTTGATAAAAATCAGATTTGATCAGGGAAGATCCCCTGCAAATCTCAGCTGTACACATAAAGAGATAAACCTAAAAAAAACCTACAAGACATGTTATGAATATTTTACCTGCTCAAACATAAAACAAAAAACATCTTTAACTGACATGTGCACATTACACATTCCATACTTGTGTTGAAAGTCTGTGTGTTTTCAGAACAAAGGGACCAGACACCAGGGAAAATTGGTAGCCCAGGTGATGCAGCCTCTCAGAATGCTTCTATTGTAGTTTCCTCAGAGTTCTGCATCTAGAACAATTTCAAGACTGTTGGCTGAGATGGGAAAGTTTCACAGACTCATTTAGCTAGGACATGACCATTATCCCAATTTTCTCAGGATCCCCAGTGATGTAGAAAGCCCTAGATAATAGGAAGCATTCTATAAAACACAACATCCACATTTCCAAGAGTTGGGGTGTGTTGTTTTGGTCATTTGGTGGGTTATGGATGTTTGTCATTGTTTAGGGGAGTTACATATTGTTATTGGTCATGGTAAAAAACCAAAATCAAAAAGCAAACAAAGGAGATTAAATCCAGGGATCTCTTTCTGAACAAAGAAAGAGGGTATATAGTATAAAAATGCTGAGATAGAAGGGTGCATTGTTGAGTCTACTTTTTAACAACCACTAGTCTCAAATATTTTACATTAGTAATGTTGTAGAATAGTCTTTTTGTACACTGTAAAGATTAGTTGCTCTCACTGGTTTAATAAAGAGTTAATGATCAATATCTAGGCAGGAAGATATTGGGTGGGACTTGTAGACAGGGAGAGAATATAGGGATGAAGAAGAGCAGAGTCCCTAGGAGACAAGGGCAGAAGCAAGATGAACATGCCATGTTGAAGAAAGGTACTGAGCCATGTGGTAGAATGTAAATAAGAAATATGGGTAATTTAAGTTGTAAGAGCTAGTTAGTAAGAAACCTAAGATATCAGCTGGGTATCCATAATTAATAACAAGTCTCTGTGTGATTATTTGGGAGCTAACTGGTAGAAGATAAAATTACATCCACAGGTATGAATTTCTATATATTGATACAAATTTAGGTTATTTTTGTTAGAACATATTGTATATATGTTTCTATTCTTATTTAAGGTATTATACCTATGAACCTCATTTAACAATTAATATAAACTTCTAGTCTTTGAAAGTTATTATCACCAACTATTTAGGCTAATAAAGAAATACAGGCTAGTAGTTAGTCACCTATACCAATCACTCTTGTAGTCATGTTTGTGTTTTTAAGGTCAAACAGAGATATATTTTAGATATAAAGATGGTCTTCAAACACTTCAAAGACTTATAGAATATGGGATTTAAAATGTTTTGATAACATAGTGCTTTTTATGACAATGAACCATGTCTGCTCCTGACAGCCCCAATTTACTTCAGAGAATATGACGGATATCAAAGAACTCCATATGGAGTTTGCTTTATGACAAAACTAGCCATTTGTGAAAGAGACTGCACTTGTTTTGATTGCTGACACAAATGGAACAAGTAGGACACAAAGGAAAAAGACTTGAACTTTGCCAATACAAGGTGGGACATTCCTTCATAATTACTGCTTCATATAAAAGTATGGCAGACATTCTATAGATTACACAGGAAAGCAATTTCTGAACTTTGCCAAATTCAAGATAGGACAGTCCTTCAAAATATTTGCTTCACAGAAAAGTCTACCAGATATTCTTGGCATGTAGGGAGAAGATTGAATACTCCAGAGTTGTAGAGGAACCTTGGGCCAACGTCCAGGCAGCCAGGTGTCTGTCATTTCTATAGGTTTGGAAGTGACTTGCCCTGCAACAGGTAATATTATATCCATCTGTGGTCTTTGATGGAGTTGTTGGCCAGGTAGTTTAGTTGCAGTTTTCCTTAGTTATATAGAAGGTAAACTAGGTACAGAGCCTTGGACTCACTGAGACATAATAAATAATGGAGTATTTTCTCCAATTAGCCAAATACAAGTGGACTGGACATGGTAAATGTAATTCTTAACTGATAATTTTTCTTATTGCTGATAGTTTTATTATGTTAGAGTTAAAACTCTTCCTTTTTATTTAGACAAAGGGGGAAATGTTGTGGAAATATAAAGGACATATTTTCACACTGTGTGAAGATATGTCACTGTGATTGCTTAAATAAAAAGCTAAATAGACAATAGCTAGGCAGAATTTTCACAGCAGAGAGAATGCTGGGAAGAAGGTGGAGTCACCAGCCAGATGCAGAGAGATCAGGGAATGCAGGAAAAGAGGTAAAAGTCATGAGTCATGTGGCAACATGTAGATTAATAGAAATTGGTTATTTTAAGTCATAAGATATAGTTAGAAACAAGTCTAAGCTATTGGCCAAGTTTAAATAATTAATAGTAAGTCTCTGTGTTATTGGGGAGCCAATGGTCATGATGAAAAAGTCATTGACACGTTTTAGTTAATATCATGTGTACAACACTTAATACATGCCTAAGTGTTCCATTAGAGTTGAGGGAGTGAATGGACTTGAGAAACAACTTGATACATGTGCATGCGTGTGTGTGCGCGCACACACACACACATACACACACACCCCACATGATAGGGAGGAGGGAAGGAGAATGGAATTCAGAGATTCAGGGAAGCAGAGAGCCAGGGAGCCAGGGAGTCAGGGAGCCAGGGTGTGGTATAATTTTCTTTCCCATTAAAACTAGAGCAGTTTAATTATCTGTGTTGATTATAAAAGGAAAAAGAGAGTTTAGTTGAGTCTGAATTTAAGTAGTAGTGGGTGCTTAGGCAAAATAATGAAGATGGAGGTAAGATCATGCATTTTTGAAGTGTAAGTAATATTTTCTGTTTAATCTCTGTCACAGAGGTGAAGTAAGACCAGAAGAACAAAGTGCTTAATGCAGGTGATTAGAGAGCAGACACAACTCAGAGAGTTTTGAGCAGGGTTACAATGTGACGTGAGCAGTAGTGTTGAAGATCTACTGAATTATATTTAGGATGAACTGAAAGCATAAGAATTTATAATGGGGGGTAGGGTGTTTTGATATAACCAAAACTAAATTTATCATGAGGCTAGGATGCTTCTGGGAGAAAAACAAAAGCTATGAAGTGGCTCAATGAACTAAAGTGATTGCCATTAAGCCTAGTAATTTGAGTTTGGTTTCGGGACTCAAATACTGCAAGAGGAGAACTGAATCTTATGTGTAGTTCTCTAACATCTTTATATGTGCAACAGCACCTGTGCTTGGTGCATGAGTGAGCAATTCCATTGAGTTTTCTGAGTATGAGATTTCTGGAGAATATCACAGTGAGAGTTTCTCTAGGTCAGATATCCAGGACAAGAAATACAGATGGGGGAATATAGATTTGCGAGCCATTACTTGGCCAGTCCAGTACTCCCTTTAGGGGCTTTAGCATCTTCCAGATGCTCTGAATGAATGATTTAAATATCTTGAAATATCACCTGGCTCATCAGTGAATCTTTCATGTCTATTCTGACAAGAGCGATGAAGAAATATATATATTAGGAGATGGGGAGGGTGCTGGCATGGGTTACTGATCAGGACTAAACTGCTTCCTCTAGAGTAATAGGCCACCTCATGCCTTTCCTTCTTGCCTGTTCACACTCAGCTCTAGTAGCTCTCTCATGTAAAATGTTTAGAACATACTATGTAGCCAGAGGCACATGAGTTAATGTGTTTAAGAACAGAAAAAGAAACTGCTCCAAACTAAGCATACAAAATGTTAATGTCCTCTTTCAAAGTAGATCATCAGAGAAACATTACATTTGGTGAGCCCATGATCGTTGACTAGCCTGATGCTATTGTTTTGCTGACATCTTACCCCCTTTTTCTTCTCAAAGGATTGAGGAGGTCTACATGCATGCATGACAGTGAATGAATGAATGGCTCAGAACTAGGTCGATTCAGTTCAGTTTGCTGGTTGCATTTTCCAAGTATCTGATTTTCCACCACTTCAGTTTAAGAGTCTAATTGGATCACATGATGGTAGCTGAGGGCAGGCTGGGAAACAAAAGAACACAACAATCAGCTACTAGAAGGACAGAAAAAGTTAGCTTTGGCTGTATCAGCAACAATATTGATGCATTAAGCAAAGAGACTGGAAGCGGCATAGGGGGAAGGGAGTGAGGAGACATGGGCAGTAACAAAATAACTGCCTACATAGGCCAGAAAAGAGCTGCTCCTAATCAAGGTAACTGAAAAGAGCCCAAGTGAGCCGAAATCACAAGTCCTATCTGTTTGGTTGAAAGTGAGACCCCAGCCCCCTGACACCCCTATATCCAAGGAGTCTGGGATATTTGTTTGAAAGCATCACCCCAGCCCCTGGCACCCATCCTTGGACTGCCAGTGGAGCAGGGATGGAGCAGGGAGCTCCATTTCAAGCCCCCTGCCCTGGGAGTTGCCTTGGTCTGAACTCTACCTCCAGGAAAGCCCACCAAGCAGTGATTCTTCCCCAGAATAGGTCAGGACCACTCCCACAGGCTATTCAGGCTGCCTCCCAGAGAAAGAACATGTGGTCTCTGGGTTTTGCATGGTCTCCCCTTCTCTCTCTTCCCCTCTCCATGCTTTTCTGGGCCACAAAGGAGCATAAAACATGGGCATCTCTGATTTGGTCTAGTTTGGTCTGATTGGAATTATTTGTGTCAGAGAAGAGGCTCGTCTTCAGAAATATTCCTAATACTACCCACAAGCAATGAGAGGCCTAAAACAAGGGAGCTTCTGTTTCTGCAACCAGGGGGCCTAGCTCTCTAGGAAAGGTTCTCAGATCGTAGCAAGGAGGGCTGGGATGCATTGGGTCACCTCTCAAGTTTACATTCAGGAAATCTGATTTGTGATTTCTACAGAGATGCTCCATCAAGGCATGCCTCGTATGTTGTTCTGTGGAAGGAAATGTCAAAAGAAATAAATTCTGAGCTATCCTCCTGCTTATCATTGTGAGATTTCAGAAAAGGAACTGAAACCTTGTCACTAGTAAATGCCATTCAGTGGGGAAACAGTTTACCCACATGTCACTATTACCTTTCCTTTTGTTAGTTTTCAATCATTACCCTGGTGTTAAGTAGGTGTCTTGCCACAGTCCACACACCAATGATGAACTTTTATTGGAAGTGACTAAGGGGAGAAGAGTTTCAATGCATCTGCAGCCACTGAAGATGTTCAACAACATTGACGATCCAGGCCTTAATCATCAGTGCTTAATTTATCATAATACCCATGGCTTTTTATCCTTGAACTCATAATTTGAGAGTTAGATATTACATCTTGTCTGTATAATCTTGTTTTGCTTTAAAAAGCTTTCAGAGAAGAATGGAATATTGTTAAGAATGATAAGCATTTTATTCTTTTATTGTAATTCACTTTTGTTTCTTTTGCTATTTCTAAAAAATTTTAGAAGAGTTCTGAGAAATGAATCAAGGTGTTGAGAACACGGTGGCCACTCTAGCCTCAGTGGCTGGTTGAGTTCATTTCACAAGTAGTCCCCATTAACCTTGGGAGTTTGGCTTAAAGGAATAGGAGAATCAGAATCCAGCAAGAACCACAGAGAGCCCTTGTGCAAGAATGCTCACAGTGGTATACTCTGAAGGAATGAGAACATAGAAAAACATTCTAACAGTGAACTTTTGGGGTTTCTATAATTAATTCAAGTATAGTTGCAATTATATTGTGTAGTACAACAGGGCTCTCAGGTAGATGGATACCAAACTTAGATAACAAACGCAGCTTAGAAAATTCTTTCAAAGAAGGTTTCAGTTTGGGAATGCAATAGAAAATTTACTAGGGATCTATCAGTCAGAATAAAAGGTGGTAAAATATTTTGAAGATCAATTCAGTGGGTGAGCTTGAAAGATGTTTCTCTCATTGTCTCCAGGCTCAAGGTTTTCTGGGCTTTCTAAGGGAGGAAGATATAAGTCAAATCAACAAACACACTTATTTTCAATTTTATTTGGGAGCGGCACCTCCCAACTGTTTCTAGTCACATCAAAATGCCTTTTGCTGCTTTTCTGCCACTGGGAACTTCTATTTCATCTAGAATAGCACAACTGAGCACATGCAACAGTGCTTTAGGCAGTCCTCTGCTTCATGACTTTAAAACCTGCATATTCCAATGATTGCCAGCATAAAAAAACTACCAGCACTGCTTTAGTATAACAATTTCAGTAACAATAATTACTACTAATGATTCTAAACTCTCACTGGAACCATGAACACCAGACTCCTAATCATTTTGTGCTATCTTACCTTATTTTACTTCCTGAGTTTAAGTTGTCTTGCTACTCACATTCAATTACAAACCTTGACCATGTAAACACATAAAAGAGAGATGCAGGTGATTTAGTTCAAGATAACTTCTTGGGTGTCTAGTTCATCATGAGAGATAGAACCACACACGGATTGTCAGTATGGTCATAGTATAAACACCCTACAGATTAGGCCTTTTCTAATTTTCCTAGACCCTTCTAAATCATCATGCCAGCTCATTTGTGCCTCCAACATTCGTAAATAAGAAATGCTCCATTTCAATGAACCTCATAAAAGTGAAAATTTCGGAAGAGCATATTTCGTCCAGAATAGTAGATATGTGTGCCTGCCTCTTCCAGTCAGTACCAGAGGCATGAGGAAGAGGCTATGGGATGCTTTAGTCTGAAGAAATGAAACATCACTGATTTTCCCTTCTTCTTTTCTGTCTTGGGTAGCATTAGGCAGTGTCTTAAATTCAGGCTTCAGTATGATCATAAAGATTCTCCATAGACTGCTTAGCTTCCAGGTTTCTTTTCTTGACTCTACTACTTACTTTGAGAAGTTAGTCTAAGAGCCTACAGGGTGCCATTTTATCAACAATACCAGCAGTGCCTATGGATGGAGTATATGAAGCATATGTGTCATGGGTTTGGAACCAATCTCAATATGAATGTAATATTGGTCATAATCATGATCGCTGGCCAGTGAGATAGAAAGTTCTTTTTGTCTGTATGCATTCACATTTTAGGAACAATTGTCTAGAAAGCACTACTTATTACAGTTTCTTAAAGTGCTTCAGGTCTTTGCTTTTAGTAAATAGCTCTAGGTTATGTATTAGGCTATTGATCTATTATGAGTTAATTTGAATACAAGGTGCGGGATACAAGGTAGTTTTCATTGTTCTGAATACACATTTTAGTTTCCTCAACAGCATTTATTGGAAAGGCTGTCCTTTTACCAGTGTATATTTCTGGCAGGTCTGTTGAGAAGCAGCTGCCTTTAGATGTAGTTTTATTTCTGGGATCACTATTGCTCTCTGATGGTACAAGATTCTGGCAATATAATACTGCCTTTTGTTTGTTTGTTTGTCTGTTCATTTTACCATGTTTCTGAAGTGTGTTTTGGAGTCAGGCATTGCGGTGCCTTCACCTAAGTTCTTTGTGTTTCAGATTGCTTTGTGTCTTAGAGGTCTTTTGTGCTCCCGTAAAGATTTTAGTGTTAGTATTTTATTTCCTAGTTGTGTCAAAAGTGTCCATGGTATTTTTTATGGGGATTACACTTAATCAATAATCACTTTGGGTACTGTCTTATGTCAGGTGTCAATTGCTGTGGTAAAACACTATGAACAACGGCAACTTGAGGAGGAAAGGCACGAACCTGGAGCCAGCAACTGAAGCAGAGGCCATGGGGAAATGTTGCTAACGCATTTTCTCTTCATAGCTTGCTCAGCCTACACTCTTATACAACAGAGGACCACCTGTCAACGGGCTGGGTCCTCCCACATCGACCATCAATCAAGAAAATGTTGCACACACTCACTTACAAGCCAGTCTCTTGGAGATATTTTACTGAACTAAGATTTTCTCTTCCAAGGTATGCCTAGGTTTGTGTTAAGTTGACATAAACCAGCCAGTATAGGTACATTTTAACATTTTTTTCTCCCTGTAAATGAAGGTGCGTATATGTGTGTTATTCCTTTTTCAAGGTTGCCAGTGTTTTAAAATTTTCATTTTAACATCACTAGTTACAATTATTGTTAGGTAATTTAATTATCTTATTTTTATAGCTATAGAAAATTATTCTTTCCCAACAAAATTGCTTGTAGGATAAAATGCCACTGACTTTTGCAGGTTGTGTTCATAACCTGCAGTTTTATGCAATTCCTTAATTAGTTCTAATTGTCTTTTGTAGTCTTTGGAGTTTTTTCGCTACACATAAATATCATCAGCTGAGAAGAGAACAGGGATAATTCAGCTTTTTCTTTTTACAAGCCTTTTATTCCATCTCTTTCTTAATTTACTTTGATAAAGGTTCCTCTAGTACATTGAATGAAAACAATGTGTGTGTGAACTCTTATCCTAGAGCAATGCATTCATTATGGTGGTGCTTGTAAGATTGTTATATGTTGCCTTTTTGTTCAAGGATTTTATAATGAAAACATGTTGGAGTGTATAATACACACTTTTTGTCACTATTTAGAAGATCAGATGATCTTATCCATTATTGTGTTGATTTGATGTATTATGTCTATTAATATTATTCATTAATTCAAAATAGCATTTATTAATAAAATAATATTAATAATAGTAAATATCGATTGGTTAATCAATAACTAATAATCAATTAATTTATAATCAACAAATAATAGCAAAAAATCAATCAATAAATCATTATCATTATCTTTAATAATGTTATTAATTTATTATATTTGTTGCATGTTCATTAATATATGCACATTTATGTCAAAAATTTATCTATAATTACTAGTATTTTTAATATATAAAGAAATCAATAAAACAAAAAACAGTAATTCATTTAAGATGGGTAAATAAATGATCTGAATAGTCATGTCTCAAAAGAAGGAATACAAAGCAATAATAAATCCATGTAAAATAAAATACTCTCAATGTATTCAGCCACCAGGAAAATGTAAGCCAAAATTAACTACAATAAGATATCTCACTGTAGTCAAAGTGGCTATTATTGTGATAAAAAGTAACATTAAATATTTATAAAATTGAGAGAAGAAAGAATTCTCATACTTAGTAAAAATGTAGGGTATGAAGTCAAAGTAGGTGTCCATCAGCAAGCGAAGAAAGAAAAAACATATGCATGTTCAAAGAATACTATTTAGCCCAAAGAAAAATGAAATTTTGTTAATTGTGACAACATGAATATAACTTTATTGAACATGCAAAGAGTAAACCTAACACACAATACAAACTGCTGTCGTCTCTACATATGTGGGAGCTACAAACTGGTCACCCTGATAACTGAATGGTAACTATTAGATATTGGGAAGTGAGCTTAGGAGATATTGATCAAGGAACGTTGGTTATTTTACACTGAAATCTGTTAGACAGAAGTGTAATAATTAACCAAGGCCTAGAAGAGAGCAGTGCAAAAGTCCCAGCCATTAAGGAATGAGAAGGTGTGATCCCAGCAACTTTAAAGCCGTGACTGAAATGTCCTGACAGGTGCTCCTATGCCTGGCGCACACAGACAGACTTTACTAAAACAGAGAGAAAGAAATGACAGAGATAAGGAGAGAGGGAATGGAAAATGTTAACTACCTTGATTAAATTGGTGCACTCTGTATCAATGTGTTAAAATAGCACAGTGTATCCAATTAATATGTACTATTAATACTCGTTAAACTTAGAACATAAAGTCTTCAAAATATTTGAATAATCAACTAAGATTAAAAGACATTTGAATCCCTCACTGGTAATGCAGCTAAATAATTTTGCCTTTAAAATTCCAAGAAATATTCAATGTAGTTTAGTTTTATCTTTTCCTCATAGCTACGAATTTCACAAAGCTTACTTTTATGAAGAATGAAATTCATGAAGCCTTCTATGCCTAATTTGTTCAGAGCATTTCCATCCTTATGTGTAATCATGGTTGTAGACTTGTGTGCTGAAATGATGTGCAGCATCTTGCACGGTGAGATCCTTAATTCACTCTTGCATTTCCTATCTTCTCACCAGACATCTATTTTAGCTGACTCTGAAGGTGGTGGGAACACAATGGAAACACAAACTAGGAAACCAGTTTTCCTGTAGAACTTGCATTCTTGAGAAGAAAGATTGGGAACAATAGCAACCAAAACAGCATCTGCTGGTATGAACCACTCAAAAAAAAATGCAGTATCTTAGAAGACTAAGCTAGGTTTGGGGTTGTGCTCCCCTCCCCCTCTTTTCTTGGGTGATCTCCAAGCAATGAAGCATCAGTGGAGATCTTGGTTTCTCTGATAACACAACTTTAGACCAGACACTAAATGATGGTTTTCAGATGAAAAAATCAGGCTCACTGAAAGTTCAAACATCCATTGACTGTCACTAGTCCAAAAGCTCAATAGGAAATATATGAATCTCTCTAAAGAGAGTGGACAATAGCAGTAGTTTATATGCATCATCTGAAACGTACTTTTTTGTGGTTCGTTTATTAGTAACAACGGGATTTGAACCAGGGCTCCTTGCACTCTGTGTTTTGCTTGGTGTTGGCAATGGGGAGTAAACCAACATCTCTTGCACTCTTTACACAATCTTTTTCATGGTGCTTGAATTTTTAGAGTGATATAAAATCCTCAGTTGAAGCTTCTGATGGTGAAAAGTCTTTAGCGACCACTGCCATTCACTTTCTACAATTTCAGTAGCAAGTTATAACACCAGGAAGCTGGTAGAAGGTGGTGACTGTTGAACTTTGTCTCCCCAACTCTGCAATGAAAGTATTTGCCATACACTAGCACTATGTGGTGCCCATGATAATCAGTCAAACAGTAGAAGAGCATTGGATGATGTGAAATGTAAGAGAAAACCATGGTGCTATTTGGTGGGAAAAGTATCCTCCAAAGGGTCAACTGGGAGGAAGGAATGTGTAGAGGAAATCAGGAATTGGAAGTAGAGATGCCTGGCAGATGCAGCAAGAAGGCATGTAGCTGTACAAGTTTGGGATCAAGGAAGGAGATATAATAGTCATTAGAGCAGAGGTAGCTGTTAAAGTCATGGTTGAGATAAAATTTCTACAGTGAGGGTGTAGAGAGAACCCAAAGCCAAGAGATGAACCCTGCAACAACCCTGCATTTGCAAATCTAAGAAGAAAAGGAGCCAGCAATGAAAAAAGCTTTGCCAATCAATAGTGTGTGTCAGAAAAGGCAAAGTAGAATACAATGTTTCAAGTAGGGAATGCCCGATGGTGCCAACAATGCTGTCAGTGAGAATGAAGAAGAAATGCAGTAGTCATAAAAGCTAACATATTTTGTACCATCATCTGGCAAACATTATTTTGAAGGTGTATGCAAATTATTCTGTTTCATCCTCGCACGACTCATACTTTGGTAGTTATTATTGTTGTCAAAATATTGCACAAGATGGAATTGTAGGAGAGAATATTTGCAATATATCCTCCGGATTCAGTCCAACTATTGAAGGTGGAGAAAACTGAAGGCTTAGAACTATTTCAGTAGTCCACTATGGAATGGTGTTATCATGAGCGTAAAGAAGAAAGTGAGAACCTATGTTTATATGTACCCGCATAAAGCTACTATGTCTAAATGTAGAGATTTTTTAGATGATTTGTGTTACTAAAATAGCATCATTAGTGATCTTTCAGGTGACTGTCTTTCCCATTGAATTATAAACACTCTAATAGCACATTTGTGTTTTCAATTTACAAGTTAGTTCTCATTCAGAGTTCTAAGTTAATGCTTATTAGGGATCAGATTCAGAAATCAATGAAAAAAGGCTTATGTAAAGATGCCTTTTCAAATAAGGTTTGGATATTTATGGCACATTTCAAATACGATCAGACGACACTCCAGATACAGAATCATTTTCTCATCTCTCGTCCCCTTCCCTTTACCGCCCCCCTATAACTCCAGCTAGAACTCCTAGCAATAGCAGAGAGGGTGCCCGAGCTGGCCTTCCTCTGTAATCTGATTGGTGAATACCCCAACCATAATCATAGAGCCTTCATCCAGCAAATGATGGAACCAGATGCAGAGAACTACAACTAAGCACCAGGCCAAGCTCCGGGAATTCAATCGATGACAGAGAGGAGGGACTTTATGAGCAAGGGAAGTCAAGATGATGAGGGAGAAATCTACAGAGACAGCTGAACCAAGCTTGTGGAAACTCAGGAACTCTACACTGACAGCTGTGGAATCTCCATGGGACCGAACTATGCCCTCCATATATGAGAGACAGTGGTGAAACTTGGTCTGTCTGTGATGCCTCTGGCAGTAGCACCAGGATCTATCCCTGGTGCATGAGGTAGCTTATTAGAGCCCATTCCCTACAGTGGGATGCCATGCTCAACCTTAAGGCAGGGGGAAGATGCTTGGTCCTGCCCCAACTTAATGTGCCAGACTTTGTTGATTTTCCATGGGTGCCTTTACCCATTGGGAGGAATGGATGTGGGGGGCGAGAGTAGGCATGGGGGGAGAACTGGGGATAGAATGTAAAATGAAATTAAAAAAATAAATTAAAAAACCTATTAATACATTCCAAGAGGGGAAAGAGGAGAAGGGAAGTTAAAAAAAAGATATAGAATC
This sequence comes from Ondatra zibethicus, assembly GCA_004026605.1. Classification (NCBI taxonomy): domain Eukaryota; kingdom Metazoa; phylum Chordata; class Mammalia; order Rodentia; family Cricetidae; genus Ondatra; species Ondatra zibethicus. The sequence continues at coordinate 38,470 of PVIU01009853.1, read as the reverse complement.
ATATGAAATGCTAGCACTGAAATTGGTTAAAAATACTCATTTACGGGGGCTGGGGAGATGGCTCAGCCAGTTAATTGGTTGCAGCACAAGCTTGAGAACCCAAGTTTAGATTCCTGGCACCCACGTAAAAGCTGAGTATGGTCACACACATTTATAACCCTGGTGCATGGAAGGCAGAGACAGTGATACGCCCAATACTCATTGGTCAGCCAGTCTAGTGAAGTGGCGAGGAGTTATGGGTATGTGTGAGACCCCATCTCTAAAGGTTTGGTGGAGATAATTACTGGAATACACTCCATGTCAACCCATGGCTTTCATGTACACACATGCTCATGCGCAGACAAACATGCACACACATACATACACACAAAATATTTTAAAATTTTCATTTATGGTATGTTGTTTCTGTTGAACATGTGATGCAAAGCCCCAAACCCTGCAGAGCAGAGACCAGGCTGTATGTAAAATGAAGGAAATGAGGTCTTATTATAAAAGCTGTTAAATGAAAGCATTGGAGAGAGGCAGGAATATGAGATACTTTACGGGTAATCTCTACCACTTTAAATGCTGGTATTTAAGTTAATGAATTAAAATTAATCCAATTATTTTTATGATATCGTCCAATGTAAAAAGAACATTTGTGACATATGTCTGGTCCATAGCCACTAATTTGTGACTTCTACTTTGCATCATGACATCGTAACATAGAAAACATAGGTTCTAGGGGGGGAAAATCAAACCAATAGTTTATCAGAACTTTAAACAGAAACTGATAACCTAAAAATAGAAGCCATTTGAGAACAAAATGCTTGCATTTCAAGGCCTTTAGTGAGAACATAAATGAAAAACACAGGTAATCTCCTATTGCTAGTCACGGATACAGAGCAGTATGGAAAACCATATTGCAAGAAAACCTCTGGATCCCAGTGTACTTTGAGGGTGAAGCACAGCTGTGAAGTTAAGACACCCGCCCCCGTTCTGAGGCAACAGCTGAGGTGACAGCCTTGAGCGACATCGACTGAAGTGGGAGAAAGTGAGGTTACCTTATTCTAAGGGAAAGAGAATCTTTAAGAGGCAGGTAAATATTTTATCACTACTTGGCTCACCTCACAGCATACTGCCTAGTTCAAAAGAACCTATCCTAAGAGATGTTATTTGGAACATTATTTTCTATAGACTCTTGGCAGTTGGAGTTCTGAAAAATAATATTCTAATCTATCATTTAATTTTTAAATGAATATTTTCCCTCTTTGGTGTGACAGACAAGCTCCAATAAAGGTCTCTTTCATCCAAATTCGCATAGTACACACTTGTCCTGGTAGGGTCTTTGGGGTTTGACATCAATGGTGTGTGGAATAGAGGCATTAGCCACATATGGAGGCCAGCTAATTCTTCAATGGTCTGGTTGTCAGTTAAATTATTTCTTTTGATCAACAATGGCAGCAGGCTCCTTTTGTGTCGGGATCTTGGGACATCACTTATACACAAATGGGCCAGACAAACCTTGCGTGTCCTTCAAAAACTTGCAAAAGTGACAACAGATTTTAGTGTACTGGTACTTCAAAGTTACTCTATCTGTGTGCTTGTAAGAGGGAAGCTGATCTGAGATGGCACAGTCTGTCAGCCCCTTCTTGTCTATCAGTGTAAGTTCACAATGACTACTGAATACATAGTTAAATTTTAACAGCACAGGGAAAAGTGATAGAATTTCAATTTATTAAAAATTTACTATGAATGAATAACTTTATGGTTACCCAAATGAATCATTTCATGATGTGTATCTTTCCTGAATAGATGATTTTTCAGTTTTGATACTTGATATGCACATGTAAATAATTTTAATAAGAACATAAGTTCATTAATAAAAGTAGATTAATTCTGTAATCACAGAAACATCAGGTATTTGACGTCTAGTATTGTGATATGGAAATATTCTGCTTGAAGATGAACAGTTCTTAGCTCTGATACTATACACACTGATCCATATAATTTAGAACACCTATATCTATACATCAAAGATCTATCATGGGTTTTAATGAGTAACATATCTTTCTCTCTCATTATCTTTCTTCCTCTCTCTCTCATACACACTATATAATATATACAATATACATAATATGTTATATAACATGTGTTATATATATTAATTTTGGCTTTTAGTTTCTGTATAAAGTTCTGAAAAACGCATCAAATACTTTTATTTGTTTTACTCCTGGTTTTATTTCTCCAATACATGTTATTTAACATACCTGTTTTATGTATATATAACATTATATATTTAACATACTTATAACATATATTATATATAGAGTGATTTGAACTCCTCTGTATATTTCATAGCTTTAATTGCTTATGTCTTTTAAAATTTTACTTATTTTTATGCATATGTGTGCTTCACCTGTGTGTATGTCTGTACATCACATGTGTGCAGTACCTGTGGGGGTCCAAAGCTACAGACAGTTGTTGCTGGAAATTAGACCCCTGACCTCTGAAAGGGCAGTCAGTGCTTTTAACCACTGAGCCATGTGCTCAGCCCTCATCATTTACATCTCAATGAGAAGTTTAGATTGGTGGAACTATTAGCTTAGCATAACGTCTTTCTTCGTGCCATAGACAGGTCAATGGTGCAGAAAAGTGTATGACTAAACAAAATGTGTTGGAACTGAATTATTTGACCAGAAAATCCGATGCCAGAAAAGTAATTTGTCTAAGCTTATACAGTGAATCGATGTCAAGGCTGAGATTGGAATCCTTTATTGGTGTTTCTTGCTTTTTACTGTATTAACAGACTTTCAAATCTATAATAGACTCTGAAAATGATATCCAAGAAATACCCAAGAACTTCAAGTCAGACTGATCTTTTTCTCTATCAGCTTAGAAAATACTACTCCATCCTTTTCCTTAATGAAAGAAAATAGACAATAAAACCAAAGAATGTCATAAATCCAATGTTTTTTTCAAACTATTTGTGTTTTTTTTATCTGAAAGACTGTTTAGATTCTGGGATTGCTGTCATTAGATGATGGGTTCATTTTTCCACCCTGAGCCCCAGTAATCATTGGGTGCATTTTTCCACCCTGAGCCCCAATAATCATATGCCAGTATACACCAAGGGTACTTGTCTTCTTCTCTTTCCTTCCCTTTGACTTGTAAGGCTGCAGATGCAGTGAGACACGAAGATGGCTTGGTGACTGTGAGGAGGCAAGGATCCGGGAAACCTAGTGTCAGCAGGGTGAATCAGTTCAAGTTCATAATGTCATTTAGTTAAACTGTCTTTCCATTTATGAATGCTGTTCCAATGCTGCTATATTTTAGCAAAATAATATGAAATATGCATAACACAGTATCCCAGGCATATTGCTCTGAAACATATGATGTGATGACTCTCCAGGCTTAATTTTGAAGTTGATTAGACAAAATCCAATGGATCAGTACAGACATGAAGCCATCTCATCAGTACCTTACTTATGTGAATTTTTATTAGTCTTACAAAGCACTATAGAGTGTCCTGTACTTGATAAATACTTGTCATAAGTCCACAGAGGAAGCAGCTTGCTTGATTCTGACTTCTGGCCTTGTTCACCATTGCTAATGTTATCCAGTCATGATCTAATTTACCTTAGTTATTGGTTTAGGGACTGTGGGAAGGAATTTGATAGAGAATTGTAGAGTTTATGAGCACAGTACACAGGCACACAAAGCCATAAGGGAACAAAGTAATACTGGGCATCAGTACGGCAGTGGTGCTGGACAGTGGGACATTAGTGACAGCAGAACCTTCATAGTGCTTTAGTGTCTTAGAGACTAGCGTAGTTGCCACACACAAAAATTGGAAGCAAGAAAACTATAGCTTAATATGTTAGTGTGAAGCCTACAGACATAGCCAGTCATGACAGGACAAACAGCAACAAACTGGGATTGCATGGACAATAACAACTAGATGGGTGACATCAACCATTGGTGTGTATGTGGCACTGTGGAAGAACTGCCATCGAATGCCTTTTAGAACTGGCCTTAGCATTTACCTCCCTGACTCTAAACAGTCTCTGCCTTGGTCTGCCTGTCCCCACCAGAGCAGGCCTGGGTAAGGTTGGAGAATTAACATCCTCTGGAGAGTCATAATCTCTTCAGCTACTGACAAAGATGCTTTTAGCTTGCCCATTACTTCCTAGTTCCGCACAATTTATTCTTTAATATCTTCAGGAAAAGAGCGCTTGGTGAGAGCAAGAAGAAGAAAAAGGCTAGAGAAATAGATGCTGTCTTCCTCTCTAAAACAACACTGTAACCTAGTTAGCTGAGAAACAGACACTCTAACAGAAAAAAATTAAAGCTGTAACGGTGAAAGAGACAATCGAACCAAATGTATGTGTTTTTGAAAGTGGGTGTGTTTTATACGTGGTGTGTGTGTGTGTGTGTGTGTGTGTGTCTGTGGAGTGTGTGAGTGTCTAGAACGGAATTACCTAGATACTTTTTCTACTCTGGTGCGTGGAGAATCTGCAGCATACAGTCTTATCCTCAGCTCTTTGTACTTTGTATCCTGACTGACTTGAGTTTTCTTTATGACTGATTCACCATGGTCAGATGGCATTTCGTAGAAAGCTATTTCTTTCAGAGTATGTGCGCTGTCATATTTCAGGGTAGCTTCTACTTCAGAGAAACATTAATAATTTGTGGATAAAAGGCTAATCATGATTAACTCAAAGAATTTTGGATAATACTTTAATAAAAAGTATTACACTAGAAATGAAACTGAAGCTACATATGAATTCATACAAATTAATGTTAAAAAAATCACGAAAAGTAAATTTCTTTTGTTTATTACCCTAATTCTACTAGAATTATTTACTATTATCTACTATTTCTGGAAAAAGAAATAAGCCAGGACTCGGATTTTCCTGTTTATTATTCCAGCCTTATAAAGGCAACTAGAAAGGAAGGGAAGGAAATACACATAATGAGATTGTCCTGTATATCCCCTTGGTTTTTTTGTTTTGTTTTCTCTATGTTTCTTAGACATCTCTGCATATCAATGCAGATGCACCATTCAAAAACTATTTATGTAAGAATTTTCAAATGTACAAGAAATCAAAAGCTTTATATAATAAACCATCATAATACAATAATCTGAATGAAAATTACTAAAATTTTGCCTTAATTGCTTATTTTATTCTCATTTCCTCTCTCCCCTTCTTCCTCTCTCTCTCTTGCTGAGTCACTTCAAAATAAACAGAATGACTGTTTATTCCCCAGTACCTATATATCCATCAAAATCCTCTATAGCCCTTGTCATGCCTGATAAAATTAGCAATAATTTTTAAACACAGAATAATAACACTGACTATTAAAACACCTCCAAGTATTTCCCAGTTGCTATCAATTGATTGCTCTGGAACTTCTATACACATCAGTTGTATTTTACCAATTCAACACAGTGTATTGAATTTGGATAATGAGATTTTAAAAATCTCTCATAATCTAGAACAAGTTTCCTTTCATACTTAAAAATTACATTGTCTTTATGAATAAACATCATGTTATCATTTATTTTTAACTTTATCTTCTGTCACATATTTTAAAGGGCTTACCATTATTGCCCACATTGTATGACTCATAAAAACAGATGTTATGAAACCAATGTCATTCAATTCTTAAGACAATACAGAGATATTAACAACACCGTTTTAGTGAGACATATGGATGAGAGAAGTTTATTCTCTGGGATCACATGCTGTCTGTATTTTTCTGCCTTACCTGAATCTCAACCATTTCTTGTCAGGACAATAGAGTTAAAGTTGGAAAGTATCTGATTTTAAATGTGAAAAATAAAGTCCAAGAAATACTAGTTAAGTGATATGCCTACTTATGCAATTACTTAGTATATAATTTCTATACATGAAAAGCACTTAATGATCCAATGTCACCAAGAAGTCACATGTAGGCCTCATATCTTTAACAGTATTTATAAATGATGGTCTGCAGGACAACTTTAGGTCAATGACAATTTTCATTTTCATAATTATCCACATTTTTGCATCATTCTTAGGAAAGGTGAATAATGCAACATAACCTTTGATATTATTTTTTATTATAACATTTAATTAAAGCATATTGAATTCATTTAAAAAATTTAGAGAAAAAGTCTACATTATAATGATATACAATATAACTAGGGAAAGAAGGAAAAAAATCAGGAGGATGAAAGGGAAAGATTCTCCATAGAAATTGTCTTATGGTTAACTCATACTAACATAACTCATGCAGGAAACAAATTCATGAATTCTGGGTGTGAAATAAGAACCATGGCACTCTCATCTATGTGATGAGTAAGTTATCTGCCCACAGGCAGACCTTGAAATTAAAACAAGGAAAGTTATTTAAAAGATTCCAAGGTTTAATAACTTCAGGCAAGTACACGAATTTCATCTATCTTCAGAACAGTGCTGGTCTTGACACTCACTGGGACCTTTACAATGAAGTACTGCCATCCAAACTCTCATATTACTTAAACTTTACAAGTTGACCAATTCACTCTCCTGGTTGATTAGTTCTGCACACATTGAATACTGAAAATTCACATCTGACCAGATAGTCTGCCTTTTATAGAATTAGTAGCTTTGTTTGTTCCAAGTGCTTATCTCATGGATATAGCATGTAACTCGGTGATGTTATTTTCAGTTCTATGTCTAATTCATGGTATGTTCCAAATAATGGAAGTACTGGCTGCAAGGCACTTTGCAAAGGTCATCCATGTGCCCTACACCCTACTGCACTGGAAAAAAAATGAGTAGGAATAGTAGATAAACACATCATCTTCCTGGGCATTCACCTAGTCAGGCTATGGATTAAATCATGGAATAAGTATGAAACTGTCTATGTGTAGAGAAGGCCACAAACAATAGACCAGCTGGAAAACAGAGCCAGCCCCCAGTTAGGGAATTTTTATAAATTTGGTACAGGAATCTCAAACTGCCAGCTGTGAAATGCTATAGTCTGACAGCATAAAGTTGGGCCCAAGAACCCTGTGTCCTGAGCTCTTGATCAGGGCTGACCTTTGATCAACCAGTCATGTCCTTATTTGCTCGGCAACTAGAAATTACACAGTGACTCACTAACTTCCCAGAAGAGCCCATGGGTCAATCATGAATGACCTTTGTATGATGGGAAATGAATCCCAGGAAACTGGACACAAAGGAACTTGCTGTAACAAAAGAAATACCTCTCCCAAAAGAAGACAACCAGGCATGAGGGGGAAGGCATGTTGTCTTCCACTGCAGTTTGAGCTCTATTGCAATTCTGCAGTACACCCAGGAGATAATCTTTGTATTCCTGTTTGTAGTGATATTTCCTTTGTATTTTAGTAAATAAAGCTTGCCTGAAGGTCAGTGCAAAGCAGTCACACTAGTCAGCCATACAGGCCAGGCTGTGATTACACACACCTTTAATCCTAGCAGCCACACTAGTTTGCCACAGAAGTCGGGCGGTAGTGGTGCACACCTTTAATCCCAGCCCTAGAGAGGAATATAAGGCAAGATGAGACAGGAACTCGCTCTTTTTTCAGCATGGAGGTTTCAAAGAGGTAAGAGCTCTTAGTGGGTTGGCTGATTTTGCTTTTCTGATCTTCAGGTGGAACCCCAATATCTGTCTCTGTGTTGTTGTTATTCGTGCTATACTGGTCCACAAAGTGAACTGATTAACAGCCTGAGAATCTAGTCACAGATACCATACTGACTGAATTATGAGACCACAACAATATGTTGTGATAATTGTTTTCTTATTTGTCTTGAAGAAAAGGTGTACAGGTAGTGTTCTGTGATCCACCAAGGTCCTGGAGACCTTGAACGTAGTGTCTCCTGCTTCCTGACCCCACCTCCTTGGCATGCTTATGTGTGCTAATGTTACAGAATAAGGAATAAGGACTCCAAGAGTCTCCACAGTGATTAAAACTAAACATATTTGGCTGTGAAATAGTTTTACTATTATCACCTCACAGAATACATTTTGTAAAGAGACACAAGTGTTAATTCTTACCATGTATGTTTACTTGTCTTAACATCCCTCACTAACCTGTTATTAGCAGTTACAGAAGGAAGGAAGGGACAATTGCGTTTTTCCCGACATGGCCTTGCTTTTTGGTCCCTGAATAAGAGAAAGAATTAGGAACTGAAAAGAACTGTTTGTTCTCTTCAAACACATTTCTAATTAATATTTCCTATTTGGCAACATTTTAAGGCCAATCTAATAATATTGCTCAAAAGATGTTATCCTACCTTAACATTCTTGCTGTGCAATGAGAGAGAAACCCTGACTTCTACATAGCTGGTGTGTTATGATATCATCAGATGGAGCAGGTGGGTAAACACATGGACACATTGGTACTGGTGACCACAAAGGTTCTTCTTGTGAGATGAAGGAGAGGAGCAAAGTTTATGGGGAAATAGCAGTGGTGGTCCATGGAGGGCTTAGTTTAAAACAAGAGCAACTGTTTTGAATCTATTCTTTATATATTTATTATTTAATTAAAATAAAATATCATGATATGACTAGGATCCACTGTCATTATAACAACAAAAGAAGGAAAAAGTTACAGTACTTACAAAAGTCTTTTTTATTCTCATCATGGCCAACTTTCTACTTCCTTTCCAAACCTATTTTTCCTTTACCCCAAACCTTTTATTTTAGTTTCACTTGAGCTGAAAATCGTTTCCTTCAGAATGAAATTGTTTTGGATTTTTCCAAAAATATTGCCATGGTTTCAATTTTTAAATACCTGCAGTGAAAACACATGCACATGCACAGACCTACAGACAGACACACAGATGTACACACATGTGTGCACGCACACACACACAGACAGACATGCCAAACAGACAGAGACACACACAGATACAGACATAAACCCACAAACATATTCAGACCCAGATGCCCGGATATTGTCTGTTATCCAGTGTGGTGTCTTATTTCCACGACCCATTTTCAAGCAGAAGTCAAATAGAACCACAGCTATAACCATGCTCACTGTCTTCCTAGTGTACCTTTGTCACGTGCTCAAGGTCATTTTTAAGTCCATGGGCAAGTGTGATGGAATGTAAATGAGAGTCAGAAAGAAGAGTCAGTGTCTGAAGATTACAAAGAAGAAAATTAATTGCAAACAAACTGATGAGCTGTAGTTTGGAATACAACAAGTCTTGTGTTTGATTACAACACTGACCTAATGGTCTCTTTTGACAAGAAAAATGCTTTGTTAGCGAATTTCTTCTAAATGTAAAATACAAACCAGTGTGAAGTTTGCTTTGATTTAGTGTTTAGTACCACATTCTTCCTCAGGTGTTTATTTCTTTTATGTCTTCATTTTACCTTTTCGATAGTCATGCTGCGTGAGTGCCATTATTCTTTTTACTGCAGTAAGCACTGATTGGTTAGGGGAACCACTTCAGCCATCAGGCAGTTACTTAAAAGCATTCCATGTAAAGCGATTCTAAAGCTGATATAAAAAGGACCGAACCATGAACCATACAGGTCAGAGGAAGCAAGGTCAGGCTAGACTGACTCAAAGGTCAGCCACCAACTCTCACTTCTATGGCATTTTGTGGCCTTTGGTGTTTCGGACCAGTCTGCACTTAAAAGAGCTTTAAAGTACGTGACTTGGGGGTTAAATTATTTGAAAGGAGACGCTAGAAGGGTTCATACATTTCTATTTTACTTGTACTTTTAATCCAAATAGCTACAAAAACCTTTCTGAAATTCAGGGTACCTTTGTGACAAGTTACTTGTGGAGAATAAAATAAAATCTATACCCTTCAAGATGCATCTGTGAAATTTATTTCCAATTAGACTCAGCCCTCTGTTCTTTACAGGGCGAAATTTGGGCCAGAGAACAGTGAATACTTCACGCTGATATAAAGTAACTAGCTGGCTGATCCACTGGGATTGAAGAAACTTTTGGTAGTCACTCATTAATTTAAAATAAAATGGTTGATTATAGGTTATTTTCTAATAATAAATATTAGATATTTCTCACAAATACTCTTTATATAAGCAAATAATACACCAAAGCAAATAAAGTGTTTAGAAAAGAACAAATCAGAAGAAAGAGGGAAAAACCTCTAAACCTATTTCAGCATGGTGAAACACAGAATCAGCCTCAGTGAGATTGCGCAGCAGTATTTTATGCAGGATATAAACTTCGGTTTGGGAGTGAGACAGACCTAGAGGCAAAGTCTAGTTTCTGATTTCTAGTTGACCTTGGGCAAGGAATACATGCACTTATTTACACAACTAAAACAATCCTGGCTATTGTTTTTGAATGCCGGATGATGTCACATAACTGTCCTGAGGTGGTATGTAAAATAATTATTTTTTTCGACTTTCCTTTTAATAATTATGACTATGAATGTCAGGTTGCAATTTTTACTGATGTACTATGCTGTCTTAAGTTTCTTGAAAGACTTTCATGGGGCAGTTTAAAGACATTGGATGGATCAGGATCTGCCTTTGCTATACTTCAATGTAAATGTCAACAGAAAGGAAATACTTTTCAGGACTCAAAGAAGGACTGAGGAATCGGTTTAATGGGTAAAGCCCTTTCTATGCGAGCAAGGAAACCCAAGTCCACCTCTTCCCAGAACTCATGTAAAGCAGGATGCAGAACCTCTCTTCCTACTACTATATGGAAGGTGTTGAGGCAGAAGTACCGTAGGAAGATTAGGTCCCAGCTAGTCTGGTGTATGCAGCATAGAACAATAAGAAGACCTTGTTTTTTTAAAAAAAGAGTGGAAAGTGAAGACAGACGTGTGAGGTTGTTGTCTGTCTTCCGTGCATAAACTGACACATGTGATTGCCTAAACTCTAAGCAAACACACACACACACACACACACACACACACACACACACACACACACACACCCATCTGCACATGCACACATACACGTACACACTTTGGAAAGCCTGGGAGAATGACTTGTGGTAAGGGTATATCTCTCCCAATCCATCTCCTTCGATTTTATCGTTTTTGTGTCTCATTATCCCTGAAAGACACGGAGGTCACAGTAGGTCCTATGATTTTGTTGAAGACATTCTTTGCTTAGCTTAATAAATTTAGCTTGTCTAGTAGGCCCATAAGAACTTATTTCAAATGACTCTTCTCCTTGTATACTTCCTGAAAAAGAGTCTACTTTGTTTCACTGGTGGTCTGAGAGCAGTTAATAGTAACTACCATTATTTAAATACTGCTGTGTATTATTATACTTACTTATCTTCATGCTTTTTCTTCCCTCAAATGTTATTAGTTAATAAAGCACATTCCTCATGCCCATTGAAACTTTCCTGCTAGAAAGTGTTCATGGATGGAATTTGGTGATGTGTCGTCAATTAATTAGCCTTGGTTTTGCCAACATTTTCTGAATCAAAAATGTTCTCAGTTATAAGATGCAACATCTTTTCTGAATCGTCAATCAAGTATATGAATGCATATATTTTGCAACTAATAAAAGATGAAAAAGTCATAACCTAAATGGTGACTCATAGCAGGATGTTTTAGCCAGCAAGTCATAGGAAGCTCCAATCAAAATTACTTAAACACTAATAATTTTAATTTGTAGGTAACAATTTTTCATCTCTGGGTTTGGTCAAATCAGTGATTTGGAATCATTAGTTTCTTGGTCATTTAACATACTTTTGGGGGGCAATAGCTTTTGTCCTCATACTTTCATAAAAGTAGCCCTAAGTAATGTCCACATCTCCAGGTCACACTGGCTTACATTATTCCACACTGAAAGATGTAGATTTTTCATATGTCTATTTATCAGTGGACAATCTTTCTTGAAACTTACCCCAGAAGACTAGTCTTCATGCTTCTTTGGCCAGAGTTGGTCTGCATCACTTTTCCAAGTCAATCCTGGGTAGAAGAGATAAAACATCTTGTGGATATAATGGTTCAAATTTCAAACCACTGGGGTGGGGATAAGGTGTCTTTCCTAGAACATAGGCATTGGAGGAAAACATCTCCACAACACTGAGTTGCTGTGAACATCAATTTCAGGATGTAAATGCTACCTATGCTCTATGTTTACTTGCATTTCTGCTTATACCTATTCTTTTCTGGTCAGTTCTGGGCAAATGCAATGTAAATGTTTGGCCTTCGTGTCTTTACTATTCAATCTTTGTAACAAAAATGTTCTTATATTTAATTTGAAATTTTGACTTTTTGTATCTTCATGATTAGCGACCAAAACATGCATCAGTTACTACTTTCTTTTTGGAAACCTCTCAGATCAAGGAATGGTGTATTAATTGAATTGATTAAAAATAGAAAAGATGGGTACTTCATAGTTGTCACATCTATGGCTGTCGTTAACTTTTTTTATTAATATAATAAACCTTCTACTCTGGAGAGAAAATAAATTCTTAGCTTGATGATGGGAGGAAAATTTTCTGTATAAGGTTGCTAGATTTTGGGGCAAATTCTTGTTAGCACAGGCTGGCTAATAACAGTATTATAAGAGCCATTAATCTTGACATTAAATATATGTCAGAAGAATAAATGAATCAAAACTGCACTAACAAAGAAATGCCAACCATAGTCTAAATGAAATGGTCAGTGTCAACATCATGCCCTAAAGATTTAAATGGTCCTATTTATAAATGAATAAATAGATAAGTTATAAGCATATCTTATTCTCTCATAATGTAAGAGTCATATGCAGTGAACCTTTGCAGGTGCTCCGGAAATGTGAAATAGCAGCTGAAGATGTCAGAAAAGGACCCAAAGAAACTTTCCCAAGTCTCCTTAAATTTCCCTCTCTGTCTATCTCTACTCTAAGCCCAATCCCGATACAGGTTGCCTTCATCTTCATATTAGCTACTGAGACTTAGGGGGGCCTCTGGCTTTTTCTCTTTTTCTCCGTATTGTAGCAAGGTGACACTTTAATATATGTATGTAATTCTCAATATTCTCTGCTTTTATGCCTTAGAAAATTACCCTAAGGTATGAAGAACTAGAAGGTACTTATTCAATACTGAGAGGAGAAATACAGATATGTCCCTGAGAGCCCTTGGTCACAATGTTTTCATCCACTAATCTATGTAGTAGATTAAACAACTAATAACTTTGCTTAGAGGTAACCTCATTTAATATATAGTTAGTTTGCTAATGGTGAGGTCATGGTGAAGAGACTGCAATGCACAGCTTGGTACCAAATATTTTCTTGGTAAGTCTTATCGTTCCCTATTACATTCATGAACATCAGACAGCCTTCCAACACACAATAGAGGACCATTTTGAAAAAGAACATTTAATAAAATTAAGAAGTCAAAATGTTTGAAGATGTGGCACTGCTTAGATCAGGAAACACTGAAATCTGAGCACCAAAGAAGTAACACATATGCCACCTCGCCCCATATCAACTGGTTAATCATGCTTCAAGGTGCCGCAAGAATTGACTTGGATGTTAGGAATACCTTGCAAGGAAGTATAGAATCTTCAAGAACATGATGGTCCTGGTTAAAATCAGGAACAATTTCTCATTTTCCACAGTAAATTGTACAATTCTAACTCCTTCCCACATCACCGAGACTCTGCAGAGTACCCCCTCCAGTCCAGATGTCAGTTTTGCTCTAGACATTGCGTCTTGCATATGTTTCTTTAGGCACATAGATTTTAATCTGATTTGTGGATATGCCAGGTTGTCACTATCTGCAGATACTCATGCTCATTTTTAATATATTTTAACTCCCATAATGAATATTTTCATCTCTGTCTTCTGTGAGTTAATTAAAAAATCTCATTCTAAGAGGAGTAGGGGGAGAGACACCAGACTGTTCTCTCTATTGTTATGGTTTGTGTCTGAAATGTGTTCCACAGTCTGCTGGGTCTGAGCATTTAATCTGCAGCCAGTGGCATTGTTCTGAGTGGTTGTGAAGCCTGCAGGAAGTGGGGTTTTGCAGGAAGAAGTGGATAATTGGACTGGGGACCCCTTAAGAGCTCTAACATGTCCCCAGTTCTTGCTGAGTCTCTCTCTGTTTCAGGATCCACGGAGATGTATGCATGCATGCGTTATTTGCTCCTGCTGCCCTAACCACAAACCATGATGTCCTTCTTGCCATCATGTGCTATATGCTCTCAAATCATGATTCCAAATAAGCCCTTTCTCCCTTAAATTGTTTCTTTTTGGTCTTATTATTTCCATATTATTTCAACTGAAATAGAATTATATCACTTGCTCCCCTCCAAGCCCTTCCTGAGACACTCCGACAAGCTCCCCACCATGTCCCTCCCTCTTTCAAGCTGACAGACTACTTCTATCTAATTATTGTAATGAACACATGTGTATTACAAACACATGTAAATACAATATGCTGAGTCCATTTTTATGGGTAGTGTATACATTGTTTCAAGGGTGAGCACTCTGCATTGGACAACTAATAAGAGGGGTCATTCCTGCGAGAGACTAATTCTCCTTCTTTAAGTATTTTATTATAGTGACATGAAAAACAGCAAATGAGCTCATCCTTTCTCTCTCTCTCTCTCTTCCCTGCCCCACACTTTGTTCCTCCCCTTTATGCAGTTAGAATTCTGGTTCTCTTCCATAGAAAAGGATCCTCATTGATAACTGGATTTGCCATCTCCTTGAGTTTGGACATCCCAGCCCTTAAAACTCCAAGAGACAAATAGCTGCTGGGTAAACCTAGTCAGAAAAACAAATAAGCAAAGACAAATCAACCAGCTTCCCCTCAGAGTACCTCTTTATTTCAGAGATGGTTTCCTACGCAACTGAGCTAAAACAGGCCACCCTGCTGACATTTCTCAGAACACTCTTTTTCTATCATTAAAACTGATTAATAGCCAGGAATATTTTATTTTATTTTTAAAAAATATCTATCATTGTCAGTGGATTCCAAGCTTGTGCAGGGAGGAACTATTCCTTTTTGATCACCAGTGTGTATTTACTCTCTGCTTTGTGCATGGCAGCTGCAGTCTCTGGAGTATATTAAGTATCCAAAAGGCATGAATAAATGAATGATTTAAAGGATTAATTACTTTTTGTAACATAAAAACTTCTCACAATAGATAACTGATACCTGAAAAAGCTCACTTAGGACAAACCATTCATCAATCCTTTACAAAGCCTAGGTGAATAAACTGGTGACAGTTGTCTGCAAAATGTAGTGTGGCACAAATACTGTGGGTGTCAGGCTTCTGCCACATAGGTATCAATGTGGAGTGACTGTTAATCATAGCTAGTAAATATCACCCCCGCTGGTACCTGAGGTTTGGATTTTCTGAGAGAATGTGATAGAATTTACTTGATTTCACATCCAAAAGTTTTATAACATTACATGCAAACTCAGTCATGGAACACATTTCTAGATGCTAAAGTAGACAGTGACAGTGATGTATAATACAATAATATCACACTGTAACCCTCTGGGAAACATTGATATTCCTATATGTTTCCTATATGTTCCTATATGTTGGAGGCAGCACACAAAATTGTGCCAGAAAATATGGAAGGTATCTCTCTTTGTAATCACAGGAACTTCAAACTGCAAATTACTTCTTAATTTGTTCTCTTCATCAATCAGGATAATTTCCCCCTTTCAGTGACAATTCACGGGCTGGGGAGAATACAGCACAATGTCCATGCAGGTCTATGTCCTTATAAATACCTTTTTGGATACACAAGTTTTCTTTCTAAAGCAGCTATTATGACCAGGCACTCCACTGTGTGTTGAATGAATGGGAGAGCTGGTCCCTGGCCTCATGTACTTAGTATCTAGTGCCCTGTAGTGTGAGGTGATTATACATGATTACACATAATTACACATAATTATCTAATTGCAAATTGTGATATGCACTAGAAAGTAAGACAAAAGTGCTAGCAGTGAGGGCGGGGCAGGGAAAACCAAATACATTTCTGTTTGGAGCTATACTTGTAAGTATTGTCAGAGCCAGGTTGAATTTAAAGCCACAGGAGAGTGTTCATTCGGAATAAGCACACTTAGAAGAGAATAGAAGCAAAACAAAACTTCTCACTTATACTCCAGAGAATCGTTGCTAGGCATCTACGAGTTGTTACAGAATTCAACATTACCTTGTTCTAAAACTCCATGAATGTATACAAGACACAAAGAAAGAAGAAACCAGCCTGACCATTTCAATAAAATTCATCACATTCCCGTTTCTATTGCCAAATACCTTTGCCAAAAAGTAATAAGTAGTGTGTATTTTTTAATATCTTCAGGGAGCCTGGATTGTTAGCATGTGATCATGCCTCTAGGCTTCGAGATTTTGCAACTGTGTTAAGTGCTGTACACATTGAAATATTTTCCATTTGGTCAACAGGTCTGGAGTTTAGAGTGCCTATGTCTTTTACTTTGGGGACAATGGCCTAAAGATCATAGCTGGAAAGGAAAAACTCAGGGCTATTTAAAGCAGGAAGGAACTTCTATTAGTAAAATATAGGACAATCTGAATGTCAAAATAATAATTAAAGAGCATTTTAGAGAGTAAACAAATATCTAGGAATACCTCATTATAAAAATCAACAGGGCACAAGGAAATCTGTCTGTTACAGTAGGATGCCAATTAGTACATGGGTAGGATGCAGGTAGGAAACCATTGGTAACCATCGTACTAATGACTTAGGCAAAAGTAGTGGGGACAATCCATGAGGAACACAATGCTAATACTGTGTTAAAGTATTTCCCATTAAGATTCATAAAAATAAATAGCAGCAGAAATTTAGTAACACACATTCTGAATCAAAACAATGCTAACATCATTGTTTAAACCTCAAAATGATATCCTTTGCTTTCTCATGCACTGAGGAAAGGACAATTATGCTTTATACCTGGAAAGCTAAACTCGAATCCAACTATAAAACATCTGGATAACAGGAAAAAGCAGCAAAAAGCCCAATCAATCACAATGAAAGACCCATGAAACAAAATAAAACATACACTACTGGATTCATCTATGCTAGAAAAATATTGTTTAATGAACACTATTGAAGTTTGAAAATGATTTGAAGAATAGATAACACAGAGAAGTCCTCTTGCTTTATGTTTTGGGTGGCACTGGGATCAAATTTACAAACTTGGATTCTGCTACTGAGCTATACATCCTCAAACCAGTTACTGTCTCAATTTTGTTCAGTGTTTTGTGATTTTTAAGAAAGCTGTTGTAAGACTCAGACCTTTGTCTGCCTCACCTCTGCTCCTACTTGCTGTAAGTACTCCATGTGAGACAGAAGCACTGGTTAAGAACTGGTTAAGAACCATGACTTCATGTGGCAACTCCTCTGTGACTTTGGCTTCTGCCAGGCCTGCTCTGATTAGGCAGTGCTCTGACTCCAGGAGCTCTAACCCTGCACCTGAAACACAGACTTGCATTTCCAGTTCAGATCCACGAGTGCCTGGCCTGAGCTCTGGCCAGTAACCTCACAGCTTGTGACTGCCTGCAAGCTCTGGGTTCCTTGATACTCTGCCCAACTCAAACCATCCGCATGTGTGGGTGTGCAGCTCTTAAGTAATTAGCTAAATGTGTTAGCATTTCTAAGTCTCAGGTAATTCAGGTACTAATCTCTGACCTGCCTTATTACCACAACTGCAACACCTGCTGGCCAATCAAGATTATTACACTAACAACAATTTTCTGAAAATTTAACAGAGGTAATTTAACAAATAAATAAATTGTAAACCAACCCCAAGATAATTGCAGACACTATCACCATCCAGGTACTCAACAACCTCCTTGTTTCTACTATGGATGGAATTCTGCAAGGGCTATATGACCTACCAGGTAAATATATTTTTGTGGTCATGGCAACTATTAGTTTTGTTCTTCATATTATATCCTTAAAGAAATGGTTTGATAACAGAATCAAGAATGAGAAAATATTAGGAATGATGCAGTCTTCAGCTGAAAAGATTCATACTATTGAAAATAATAACTTTAATTTGACAGGCAAAATTCAATTCATGTCAATTGTTTATGATTCCTTATAAAGTGGTACTGAGAGATTTTCTGAAAGAATTCACATTGTTGAAATTGACAATCATAATCTGTTAAAAAGTTATGATAAGCTAGCAGATAAAACATCCTTCCAGGAAAGTAATCTACATGCCAGCCAAATAATATACTACGATGAGAAGATATCTTTAATGGAAAAATTTTAAACCTTGGAATCACATGTGCAGAACGAGAACCAGAAATTAAATTATTTGATGAAATCATTAGAAATATTCACAGGTCAAGGAATTTAGGCTTTAGAAAAGACAGTGATAATAAGATTTGAATTGATTGAGGAACTTGTCAGAACTGGTAAGCAAAAAGAGGAGGTACAGGCAAATGACTTAGCATCATCACTACCTCTCAGAGTCAGAGATGACTGAACAAGGGTTTTAGCTACTTATCCTGTTATTACCTCTAAAAAGCCAGCAAATACTCAATACCTAAACAGATACACAGAATGTAAATGGAATGAAAGATCTAAAAGATATTAAGCAAGCAGTAGTATCTTATGGCATGTATTTACCATTTGTTAGGTAATTGGTAAAGGCATGGGCTTCAAGCAATAAGGTTACTCCAAATGATTGGCTTCAATTACTCTCAGTGGTGCTAGATGGGTCAGTTACAGTCGAAGTGTTGTTGGAGGAGAGAGGCTAAAGCTCTGGAACATCAAGGTAGAATCAAAGGATTTGAGGCCTCCGAAGATCAAATTCTTGGTTAGGGCCATTATACTGATCCACAGAGTCAAGCTATTTATAATGAATACATCTTGTCCCTATGCCATACAAGAGCCATGAATGCTTCAGACAAGATTCAAGAATCAGGAAGAACTGAATCATATACTTAGGTCATACAAGGCCTAAGAGAACCCTTTAGTGATATTTTACAAAGATTAACTAAAGCTGTACAAATAGGGGTAACAGATCTAGAAGCTAGACAAGTAGTTACTGAATCTCTGGGTTTTGAAAATGCCAACTTATAATGCAAAAAGGTACTTGGACCTTTAAAGGTCAAAACAGAACCAGTGAATGAATGGATCTGGCATACAACCAATGTTAAGTCATTTGACTATAATACTGAGACTTGGGTAGGAGAGGCAATTTCCAAAGGTATGAAGAGACATCAAAATACCAAATGTTTTAATTGTGGTAGAATAGGACATCTGAGAATGGATTGTAGACCAGGCATTCCTAGAAATATTTCCTCTGGGAAGGACAAAAATAGAAGGTCTCAATCTTCTGGATAATATAGAAGACAAGTAAAGGTTGACATTGGATCAATCAATGTAGATCTATAAGAGACAAACAAGGCAACCCACTAACCCAAGGAAAACTCCTTGGGGTGCCTCTCACAGAGCCCCCCAGGTCAAGTGTGGTCCAGTCATTTCCAGTCACTGTGGAAGACACATCTCCTCAGGAAAATTAGAAAATCCAGTGTCCATTGTAAAAGAACCATATTGCTCTGGATGATAGAATAAATATGGAGGATGAATAAAAATTCTATTATAAAATAGGAAATGTCTATTTTGGTAGACTTCTATAAATGGTTGAAGACTAAAGCTGAGAGTACAAATAAATAACATTGTAATTGAAGGATTATTGGACAAGGGTGTGGATGTGACTGTTATTACTCCAGAATCTTGGCATCCGAATTGGCCTCTTCAGGAGTCAGATGTTCAATCTCTAGGAATTGAAACTCTAAATTAAAACAAAGTATGAGATAGGTTGAATGCACAGGACCAGAATGACAGAGAGGAAGACTAAGTACATATGCTGCTAATATAGCAGTGATTCTGTGGGGTTGTGATCTGTTACAGCAATGGAATACCCAGATTAACATTCCTGCATCCCAGAAACTCATGTTTCTTGGAAGGATATTAGAAGGTACTATAAAAAACAGGCGCCAGATATTCAGGCTGTACAAAAACACGGAACAACTAGCAAACCTTCAGAGGTACTAATGACCCTACCTTCCAAATGGTTAACTAAGAAACCTATATGGGTTATGCTCAACATATTGAAGAATCAACCAGCCCTTGGAATTCTCCTCTATTTGTTGTTTGAAGAAGGACGCTTAAAAATAAATCCAACACTAGCTCAGAATTGAGAATAATAGAGGGTTATTTATTTAGGGATAGACTCACAAATCAGAATCCTCTGTTGGAACAGAGAACAGCAATCAAATCCCACAGCCAGAAAAGAGGCTGGATGCATGCTCTATATTGGCATAAATAGTATAAGAGGCCATGCCCATGTGGGTGGGTAACTTAAAGGGTACTAGCAGTAGGAATTCCTACAGCAGTTGTTAAAAAGAAATCTGGAAAATGGAGAATGGTTACATATTTAAAAGCTGTTAATAAGGGGATTCAACCAATGGGCCCTTTGCCATTCCCTATTGTCTAAATGATGACCTCTTACAGTTATTGATTTAAAAATTGTTTATTCACTATACCTTTAAAGAAAAATTTGCCTTCACAGTACCTACTTACAATAATTTTCAGCCTACCAAAAGATGGCAATGGAGGGTCCTCCCATAGGTCATTTTAAATAGCTCACCCTGTGCCAATATTTTGTATGTCAGCCATTGGAAATTACCTGTAAACAACTTCCTGAATCGAAAGCTTACCATTACATGGATGACATTTTGCTATCTGATTCAAATGTAGATACTTTAGAAACAATGTTTGAAGAAGTAAAGAAAGTTTTGGCTAAATGGGGATTACAAATTGTTCTTCAAAAAAATACAAAGAAGAGATTTTATCAATTATCTTATTTATAAAATGGGTTTACAGAAAATTAGAACACAAAAAGTACAAATCAGAGAGACTGATTGCAGACTCTTAATGACTTCCAAACATTTCCAAACTAAGGCCCAATTCTGGGATAACACCTGATAAAATAATTCATTTAAAAAAAACCCTCATATGGGGAAAAGATTAAAATATTCCCAGAGAATTAACAGCTGATGCTGAGAAAGAATTTACTTTTATCAAAGAGAAATTACAGGAGGCACAAGTAAATTATGTGGATCTGAAAATCAACTGGATTCTGTTCATATTATCCTCCAAATATTCTTCTACATGAATTTTAATGCAGATGGAAGATATTATCTTAGAATGGATATTTTTACCACATAAACTGAATAAAAAATTAAAATCTTATATGGAAAAGATCTCTGAATTAATTATAAAAGGAAAAGATCATATTCCACATAGATAGGTAATCTTCAAACACTTCAAAGAACTGTAGAATATGGCATTTAAATAACTTAGGATTCTGTTTATGTGAGACATGACTGTTACTGGCAGAATTGACCTAGTCCCAAGAGAATGTTGCACACTGAAGACACTCCATTTGTAGCTTGTTTTCTTCTTGGCAAAACTGGCTTTTGGGCAAAGAACTGCACCTTCCTCAACCACTGACAAAATTCACAGTGTCAAGAAGGATACAAGCAAAAAGACTGCCAAACTTTGACAAGACAGGGTAAGACAGTTTTGAAAAAATTCCTGCCTCTGAAAATGGTCTGTTAGATACTCTAGTTCTTAGCTAAAAGTTGTTTGCCCCAACATTGCAAATGAGACTTTGAGTGCTTGGCCAGTTAGCTGCTTGTCTCTATCACTTCTCACATCTTTGGGAAGTGGCTTGATTGTACTTTCTGTTTACTCAAGTAATATTATTTCTCTTCTCAGGTCTTTGATGGGGTTTGAAGACTAGATAGTCATAATTATTGTCTTCTCATGACTTAGCCAAACCATTTTTAATATAAGACTTAGATTTCTTAGGATAGGATAACTATTGAAACATTTAGCATACGTTTCTTGTTTGTTATTGTTCATGCTGGTTTCAATTCTAAATTTATGTATGTTTTTGCCTCTTTTTTTCCCTGGACAATACTTGATATTTGTTCTTATTGTATACAGTTTTGTATTAGGCTTAAAACTCTCTTATTCTAGAGCCAGGTTTATTGCTAACCCCATAACAAATTCATCAATCAAGATATCTCTTTCCTTGCTCTCATATCTGTCCTTCCATCTAGGCTATCCCATTCCCTCAAAATTCCCAGGGATCTACAAGGATGACCCCAGCTAAGATACTAAGCAACAGAGGAGAGGGGGCCCAAACTGGCCTTGCCCTGTAGTCAGACTGATGATTATCTTAAATATCACCATAGAACCTTCATCCAACAACAGATGGAAACAGAGACAGAGACCCACATTGGAGCACTGGACCAAGCTTCCAAGGTCCAGTTGAAGAGTAGAAGGAATGAGAATATGAGCAAAGATGTCAAGACTATGAAGGGTTCATCCACTTAAACAGTTTACCTGAGCTAATGGGAGCTCACCAACCCCAGCTGGACTGGGAAGGAGCAAGCATAGGACCTTGCTAGTCCCTCTGAATGTGGTTGACAGTTGTATGGCTGGGGCAGACTGAGGGACCCCAGGCAGTGGCATTGGAATTTATCTCTACTGCATGTACTGGCTTTTTGGAATCCTATTCTCTTTGGATGTATACCTTGCATAGCCTAGATGTAGGGAGTAGGGAGTGCCTTGGACCTTCCATAAAGCAAAGTGTCTTACCATCTCATAGGATTGGAGGAGGTGGGGTAGGAGGGTGTGTAGAGAGAATGAGAGGAGGGGAGAAGGTGGGAATTTGGATTAGTATTTTTTCAAAAACATCCAATAAAAAATAGTAAAAAGAAAGAAAAAAGAACTCTCTTATTTAGATAAAAGAGAGAGGTGCTGTGGGAACTCCTTCAGCCAATAACCTTTAAGATACTGGCCCACTTTGGGCCTCATTTCATGTACTATAAATTCAGACAAAGTGCATGCCCGGCCCTCTTGTCTGCACATGCAGAGGACTGTGGACTGCTGCCCTTTATGTGAGTTTATCCCCAAATAAATTAACCTTTGTTATACACCATTCTGGGCTATTGTGGAACTCTTTTGTACACAAACATATTATATATTGCATTATATATAATGTATTATATTGTAATGATATTATATTGTAAACTGTATTTTATTTTATTTTATATAAAATGTAATTATTATATTGTAAATGGAAATGTGATAAAAGAAACCTAAAACTCTGAGGTAACTGGCACACTTGGCATTTGTTTCCTCTTTTTCTTTCTAATACATATGTGTAATTTTATATACAGAAATGTTTATAACTGTCCTTTTTCTTTATATGAGTCATAAGCAGCCTTATATTGCATATTACATTTAATTATAATTTCATGGCCATGCTTCCTTAATATTGTACTTTATGAATATACTGTACTTCACATGATCATCTATCTATAATGGGATATTTTTGTTTTTATAAATTCCTATATCATAAAAACATGCTACAAGCAGTTTATTAGTAACAAAAATTTTTAAATATCCATACAGAATAAAATTCTGGGTGAAATGCATTTCTGAGGTGTGCACATTTTTATCCTTTGTACAGAATGCTAACAAAAACTCTCCTTTTCTTCTCTTGGGAAATACATCTCCTCATTTTTTTTTATTTCTCTTTGTTAGCTCTACTATCTTTTCAGAATATGTCAGATGACCAATTCTCTATTTCTTCACACATAATAATTGTCTTTTTATATGAGTTTCTTGATGCTTACCAAAATCCCACACTTTCCATTCCAAGAGTTGTGATGGGAGCTGGAACCATCTAGCATAGGGTTTTTAAAAGAATCTTGTTTCCCAATATTCCCTAAATGATTATCCTTTTATTAAATATATATGGAATATTAACCACATATAAAACACACTTTTCTCAGTATAATAAAGAGATTATGAGATAATGACACAATCTAATAATATAAATTAATTTTTATATCCCAAGTGGAATAAAATATTTAAATCTAGTCTTCGATATAAGATGAAAATGGAAGTTAGAATAGAAAGTTCAAGTAAGGTAAGAAATTGTTAATTATTAACATTTAGGCTCTCCCCCATGTTTTACAGATATGTGTTGCCATTGCTACTAAAATTAATATGTTATTATTTTTTGTTTTTTGCTTTTGAAGCAGAGTTTACTTTGTATGCTTGGGGTCTGTCCTGGAACTAGTTCTTATAGACCAGGCTGGCCTTGAACTCACAGAGATCCACCTGCCTCTGCCTCCTGAGTGCTAGGATTAAAGGCATATGCCACTACTACCGGCTAATATGTTATTCTTTACTATGAATGTATTGAAAACATTTCTATTGTAAAACTTATGCATTAGCTTTATGAAATATCTGTGAAATTGTAAAATGTATTAAATACTTCAAAATACTTCCTTTCCTTCAAAAGGAAAGGAAAAGATACCAGATCTGAACGAAGGACTTTAAGACACAAAGACATCTTGGCTACCTAATCTATGCAAAGCAGCTGTAGAGCCCAGATTCCAATATTTTCATACAAATTATAACAGGATTTTCAGAAACCTGATTAGTTTTCATTATAGAATTTTATGCTAATTTATCATGCAAAAGCATAGCCATTGAGCTGTACTCAGAAGTGTGTTTTGCCACTAGAAAAAAAATGAAAATAATAGAAAGACCCTAATAACATCTGCTAAAACCATTTGACTCTTGGTCTCAGACAAAAGCTTTTAAAAGGTAAATGTCACATTTACTGCAAACATATGACTGCAGGGGAGAAAATATTGGACTTTTTTAGGTCCACTATTCATGCATTAACCATCTAGTGATAAAAGCCACACACTAGATCATTCAAAGAAACTGGCAATTTTCTTAACTGCCCTTTAACAGGGGAAGATGGATCTACCTAAGACTGTGCAATGAGGTAAAGACATTCTTGTTTACCCACCGACCAGGGCCAGCATCCTAAAAAGACGCATTGTTAATGATACACATGAAGGCATTTGATCAGCTGTCTCCCAGTAACATTGGGAACTTATGGGATTTATCAACAGACCACTTGTTCTCTTTATCACATTACACAATCTGTTACATGTTCCTTCTCATCACAGAAAAAAAAATGAGATGCATTCATTTCTTAGACCCAAAGTGATTTTTTAGTATCCACATTTGAATATTTCTGTTTCTATTTAATAATACAGGGGGAAAATGTTTCAGAAGACAAGGTCATCCTTAAAGGGAAGTTCAAGGTGCATTAACTCAATTTACCACTGTAGCAATACAACAGGAAGGGACTAAGGAGTGGAAATTAGATGCTCAGTTATACGTTCAGTTTAAAAGCAATGTGTTTTAAAGCTGGGGCTACTGGCTTTTACTTGACAAAGGAAATTGTCTTGCAGTACACCGCAGTTCTGTAACTCTGTTGTCCATTCAGTGCTACTGAGCTTGTGCTTATTCCAACAGCAGGGAACTGTGTTGCCTGGCGTAACTGCACCGTAACTTGGTTTGTGATTGGCTTTCAGGAGTATGCCCATCACTTCTCTGCTTGGGCCCTATAGGCAGCCCATTTCTTAACTTCATCTTCTGGGCAATGTCTAGACATATTATCCATAATCCATATCTCTGCATTTCTAGAAACCAGATATCTTACCTGATATTTGAAAAAATGATTTTTTTTGCCTTTTCAACACTTTTGTAAGTGAAACTCAATCATAAAACTTAAATGTGGCCAGAAAGTAAATTCTAAGAAAATGATGAATGGATCCAGGTAATCTCCAGAAAGCCAGTGAGACCTATACTTAATAGACATAAAAACATCTTATTATAAAGAGTTAATTAGAGTCAAACCTGCTTTGAGAAAGTATGCCTATGCCTATGATTGGGATATAGGTAACATAATAGGAAACAAATAGCAAATAAACCTAGCACAAAAATTAACCCCACCACTGGGTCTTGACTAGCAGGCCTTCTTTTCCTTTTCTTGTAAATCAACCACTAAGAGAATTTCCTGAAAATGTTTGCCCTAAGGTTGGCAGTGACATTGAGTATCTGATAGGTTAGAGTTTGGGCTGTAGATGCTTTGTGATTTCCTCCTTGGTCCCATTGCTAGGCATAGACAGTTACTCCTAACTCAGATAATTTCTCTTTACTGAGATTTTTTGAGAGCTGGGATTGGCTCAGGATTGAATTTGTTATAGAGACAGGCATTTTTTAAGTGCAGGTTTTTAATTTAATTTAATTTTTATTTTACATACCAACCCCAATTCCTCCTATCTCCCTTTCTCTCCTCCCTACCTCCCCCCAACCCACTTCCCCATCCACTCCTCAGAGTGAGGCCTCCCTTGGGGACTCAACAAAGTATGGCATACCAAGTTGAAGCAGGACCAAGCCCCTCCCTCATGTATCAAGGTTGAGCAAAGTATCCCACCATAGGGAATGGGCTCCAAGGCATTTTGGAATGATGCCTATTTTGGGTTCTGATTCTCATTTCCTACATCTGAGGTCACTGGAGAAAATCTTACAGATGTGAGCACTGACTATGGCCTCCTTCGCTCCAGGGCCTCACCTGAGGAAGAGGACACACACGTCCCTGTCCTGAGTTCTTTTCTAGAGCAGTCGTGTCCATGTTAAATTGGTTAAGGCACATACTTTTGATTACAAAATAAGAATTCTCTTTCTAGAAGAGCAAATCCAGAAAGAGATGAGGGGATAGATTTATCTACGGATACAAAACTATGTTTTCCAATATGTGCAGTAAATGGCTTATTACAGTAGAACAAAATTGCTTTTAGGAGAACTTGAATATGTCGTCATGTGTCCTCTATTTAGCTTGTAACAAACCATGCAATATTTTAACAGTTGCCCTACAGATGAAATAGACCCATGGACAGGAACAGTCGCTTTCTCGAGTCTGACTTTCTCCCCAGTCAAATTAATGAGAAGACAGCACAGTCTGTTCCTTTGTTGTTCTCTTCGCTATTTTCTCGTCTTCCACTCATGATGTCTTCATTAAAAATATTCTATACAAGTTCCATTTATTATTTATTGCCATTTGATTAATTATTTGAGCATTTTGTGAGTTTTTAATTACTATTTTAATTAAAAACACAATTATACAATTTCCCTCCAGTCTCTTTTCTTCAATTCTTCCCACACACCTAACCTCTGTTCCCAAACTCTGACCTTCCTCCTTAATTTATACATACAGATATATGCATAAATATATAGATATAACCTGCTTAGTCCATTCGGTGTTGAGTGTACATGATTTCAGGGCTAACTACTTGCTACTAGATAACTAACTAAGGATCTCCTCATGGGGGGACTGCTTCTTCCCCTATCAGCACGCCTTGCTTACCTGTAGCTCTTTGTCTAGGGCTGGGGCCTCATGAGTTTTCCCCTTTCCACCATAGCATGTCTATTGATGTTGTCCCTGCTCTGTTCATGTCTCGGTCATCATACTGTTGAGGTAGCATGAGTGTAGCTTCCCTCTCATTTCTAGGAGATAATCAACAGTTACCTAATTGGATCTAAGGCCCACTCGGCAAGGGCAAAATCCTGTCTGGTACTGGAAACCTAGCCAACTGCCTGAGTCTGGTGAGGTCACTGATTTCTGTTTTGAATGAAGTACTTCTGACTTGCCGAGACTTAGCATTTGTACTCTTAACTCTTTTGCTTGGTTTCTGTTTCTTTCCGGCAAGCAAGTGTTTTTTTTTTTTTAGCCTTTCAATGCCATAATTTCACACCAATCTCTCCATTCTCTTCATGTTCTGTTTTCTTGTACTTATCCTATCCCATTAAATTTTGCACTTGGTTTCTTAATATTAACCTCAATGACATAAATCTCAACTCCTTGACATAAGAAAGCAAAAGTTAAATCTGTGGAACTAAATTTATACCAGAGGACCTTTGTGGAGTCCATTTGTTTTCCCTCACATGAGTGTAGCTTAGTCTGCAACGCCATAATGCAGAGTGAGGTAGGAGGTGGTGTTGTGTTGATATCCAGGAAACATTTCCCACCTCTGGAAGACAACCATTAAAACTGAGGTCTGCGCTTCCCTCTAGATACAACAAGGAAGCACGGTTTAGATTGTGTTCTAAATTACAAAGTAATCAACCTCAGGATAAAGACAATGATCACTATAGACGAGCAGAGAGACAGGCCTCAGGATCTTGAATAGGAAGCACTGGGCCACCTGTATTACACTTCCTTATTGCTTAAATTGGTTTGAAGTAGATCTTCTATTATGATTTGTAGCCAAGAGAACCCAAAAGATGTGATTTCCTTCACATTGTTCTTGGTTAGAACAGTAAAAGTGCTCATGCTTTGGACATGGGTCTAGAATGGTAGTTAGGATTTTACTTCTCTGTGTTCAGCCATGCAAGCCATGGAAACCCAGAAGGAAGTGCATCATCACTGGTCTCCATCTACAAACACCTTGGATATTTAGGATGATATAGAGGTCAAGACAATGGGTATTCTCAGACTATATTTACAGCAACAGCGCAGACAGTACCCATAGTCTGATAGAGATAAGTAAGTCCTAGGTCCTATTTTCAGGAAGGAAAATTGTAGGATGGTAATGAGCAACCACTACATCCATCAGTATGACAGATGCTTTCTAAATGATGAACTAGTCTAGGATTCCAAACAGCTATGAGCACCTCCAAGTCAATGAGGGACTTCCACCTGCACCGTGTCACGAAAGCAATTTAGAGGACACACTGTTATGAAAGAAATCTTTCATTATACTAAAAGTCTGGATTTTTGTTAAATCTAGCTGTTCCTCTTGAATACTTCTTCCTTTTCCACTTCCTCTTCTTTTTTCAAATTTTTAGCCAAGAGTAACCAAGACAAATTGTTTAGATAAAAAATTCCTCTTAGCCATTTGAGAACTGAAGGCCAGGCTGTGCCTGGCAAAAATGGCTCTTGTGGCCTTTCCTTTCTCCCTGATACCCTCTTCCTTGCTAATACCCATTATATTACATTTCTTAAGCTAGTATTCCCTTATTTGGCCACTTCCTTCTCCTGAGGCTGACTACCAAGGTCCAGTAGTCAAAGTATTGAATTCCAGTAATAAAAGCCCCCTTTGTCTCACCTAGTTAACATGCCCAATTGAAAGTAAGCACCTCATCCTAACATGAGGTTTATCTTTTTACCTTTATAAACTGATATTTTCTTATTGGTCTGTCTCCTCTCTATCCAGAGGCATTTCTTGTCTCTCCAGGACAAACATCCCTCCCCTTCTCCCTTGGTCCCTTCCTCCTCTACCTCCTGTCCTTGCATCTTATTCCCCAGACTTTGTCCCTCTGGAGCAAATAAATCTCCTTTGTGTTGAAAACTTGGTCTTGGACTAGTATAGCCTTCAAATGTATGGTTTGATAGTTTGTTTTCTGCTACATTTTATTTTTTCATATCATCTCAAGTATAAAAATTCTGAAAATAAGACTAAATATTTACCTTAATAAAAATTCCATCAATATGGTATATTTTCCTCCCCATTACTGATGTCAAAGGATTAACTTTAAAGTGAAATGCCAATTAATTCAGAATCAACATTAGGCTATCACTTTGTATAGAATACGTTGAGATATTAAATACACAAACACATATATAAAGTTATCTTAATTGATTGATTAGGCGTTTAATCTCAAATGCTACCATTTCAATTTCAAACTACCACAGCATTTTATAATTTGTGTCAAACTTATTTGTCTTGCTATATGTTATGCTATTGGGCAAATATACATTATGAACCAAGTTGAAAGGCCTCCTATGGGCACAAAGCTAAAGTCCTGACTCTCAGAGGAAGTCTCTATGCCATTAGTCACCCATTTCCATTTGTTTTATTTTGCAACAGATAAAAGCCAGGGTGGTTAATTCATCTTCCTTTTTGTCTCAGGTACCAGGCAATCATAATATTAACAACTTATATATTTAGGTACACCTTATTTAATTTGCATGGGCAGTTAGACATATCAGCATGTTGGAAGGCCTTCTTTTCATAATTTTGTCTATGGGAACTCTGTTGCATAAATCGTCTGCACTAGAGGTAGCCATGGGTGAAATGGCCTTTTTTATTAAATGTCACAAGATTTAATGTCACAGTATAATTGGGATGGAAGGATAATTGCACCAGGCTCAACATGCCTTTTTCTGCTAACACATTATTAATCCACAGGAGTGTTAAAATATGTTCAATAAAGGCACCATTCACATGGAAATTGTTGGCACTTGCTAAAAATTACACTATTTCATCTCTTGGCCTTGAGAATTTCACAGCAAGTGTGATTTTCAAATGAAATTAGAGTAGAAATCCATACTGAAAAAAATTCCACATTTTTCTCAAAATATGTTTGTAAAGGATTGAAAATGTTCTTATGCCTGAGGCACCAATGCATTCTAGTATTGTACCAGGAAAGTCACAGTTCATGAAAGCAATGCCAATTCTGATCATTGTCTCAGTTTTGCTACTGTTTCTCCTCTATAAAGGCATACACACACGAGAGAGAGAGAGAGAGAGAGAGAGAGAGAGAGAGAGAGAGAGAGAGAGAGAAAGAGACAGAAACACACACACACACACACACACACAGAGATAGATGCACACTTCCTGGATTTTCATGCTATGTTTACTAGCAGTAAAGGAAACAAATAAAGTGAAAGGAATCTTACAGTATTTTTGACAAGGTTATTTAGCACTATCAGTGCTTCAAACTCATCAATAATTAATTAGCTAACATCTAATTAACTTCATCAATGTGCCTATTCCCAAACATCTAAGAATTCATACCCACACATATTATGAGGTTACCACCTCCTGGACCCACTGTAGGACAACTTCTCCATGTACATGCCTTCATGTGCAATATGCCACTCCACACACCTTCAACTACATGAGAATGCTAGTCACTTTCAGAAGATGGTGGATCAAGATCCTACACCTTTAAAACTCAAATGCCTAATTTACAATATTCTTATAGCAATATTTGCCTGCAAGGAGTTATACCAACTGTGTAACTGCCACTTCCATCCTTCCCACTTGTTCTCCTTGCAACAGAAGTAAGTTCTTCAAATACTTGAAGTTTCCCCCAATCCCTTTACAGGATAAACCAAATCACAACAGTGTTTTAAATCTTTCTTAATAAGTGAACTAGAACTTCTAACAGTTCCAATTTTGCTATGTCTCTCCTAAAGATATAGTGATGTACTTGATCTATTTGGTGCAATAATAAAGTAGAAGATATATCCATTTAACCAGCTGATTATTTAGAAAAAAAACTACGTTTAATGGAATGCTACTTTCTTAGACAGTTTTCACAGCCTTTTAAGGACAAAATTTGAAATGGAGTACTAGAAGAAATTCTAATGAAGGTTTTTATGGGAATAATGTTTCATGGGCTTTAAGGTGTTAGATGTCTATGCAAATTTTATAGTTCAACTTGTTTGGATTTAATTTAGTTATAATAATAGTAATTTTCAGTTCAGCTAGGCACCTTCCCTATAGATTTCTTTCAATTAAGAATATTTGATCAGGCCAGAAGTCGACATGATTGAAAAACTTGGAGCAAATGATCAACCCTAACCTTGCTCAGTAACTTCACAAATGACAACTCAACACACCCAACTGTGGAGAAACACTAGAAGAGGCAAAGAAATAGGGCAGAAAATTTGTGCCATATAATCATCCGGACATGCTAGGATTAAGGTAAGTTCCCTGCTTACATTTTGTGGCTGGGAGCCACTCACAGCCATAGACTATACCTAACAAATGCATATGTGACTGTCATCCCTATCCTTTTCTTAGGACTTATCAGTCATATGGAGGGGGTCACAGCTCCATCTAATTTGGTTTTATCTCTATAATGTAATACCTCTGAGTTTTAAGCTTTAAAGCATAAAAACTGAGGATGTGATATGTAAATCTATGGGTTTGAGATTTACATAAGGTACAATGGGTAGAGAAACTGCAGTCTGGCGGGCAGTTGGAGCGGGTCAAATGACATGCTGTTTCCTATTTCTCTCAGCAACAGTAGAGTCTACTTCTGTTTACCTTACCTTGAATCTTGTTCTCCTCTAACACTTGCCTTAATTAAAAGAATAGCGGAAATATTACCATATGTCACCAAATATCATCCAGTATCACTGGCCCTGAAGAGAACTGCAGCTGTCATGCTGGGAATGCTCCTATTTTGATTCCAACCATCACCCCCATGAGAAAGGCCACATTCAAAACTTCTGGAAAATTCAGAAGGCTCTGGGGCTGACAGCATTATCCCAGTGGCCAGGAAGCAGTCAGTACCTCTCCAGGGATGTGAGGGAATCATATTGGATACACATGGCCAACCAAAGCTCCAGAGACCCGAAGTCCTAAACAGCACTATTTGGGAAAGCAGAATCGTTCAGTGACATATACAACCAAATTCATGGACACACAGTCACGTTATTAGCTTCAAGTTCTGAATCTATTGAGTCTGGGGTATTGACTAAAAAGCATTAGGTCACAAAAGCAATGCTAGATGAGTAGAGTAATTGCTGTTCCCTTAGTGATAGGCGAAAGGAAAGTACATTGTTGCTCCAATTTCCCCTTTTAAGCTTTAGAAAGGTGCGTATGTCCTGTACCCTCACTAACTGCCAAAGAGTGGGGAGAAAAGTAAGTGGAAATGAAGTTGAAGACACGTAGAATGGCAAACACTGTCTCTCCTTTGTGATCTTCACTGTACTCAACCAGCCTCTCCTCCTACTGGTGAGTTATTGCATGAATAGAAACATCATGATTGAGACTAGGTCCACTCTCTCTAAAACAGTATCCAAGATGTATAAATGAGGTCGCTCTCAAGGGCTTTTTCACTCTTTCTGCCTCTGAATTTGCCAGATTTCATTGTTTCTCCCCATGGCACTCTTTCTACCTCTCGCTGCGGTCATCACATACCATGCACCAAACACGATCATTTGCCACAATTTTCTAACCTCTGTAGGTTTCTTATGCATTTTAACCTCCTGCTACCATTTTCCTTCCCAACCCTTGGGCTTGACTTGCTATTCCCCTAAATCCATGACATTTCATAGACACCTTTTAGACAACCTCTTGCGTTCTTTCTGTCTCTAATCTGAATTACTGTTGCTATGTGAGAGTGGCGCTAGAAGTAGTATTATTTTGATTTTGAGTAGATAAGCATATATAACTTTTCCACAGGGCAAATGAGTGAAGATTGCAGTAATCTACAAAACAAAATTGTTAGGTGATTCTATGCAAATTTCCTCACAGAGATGATAGTAACAAAATAAAAATTGCATATTCAATAACTAATCATCCCAATTGCTCATGATATTTAGCTAAGCTTTTAAATACTGTGGAATTTCATCTGGGGGAGAACAATTCCTTGTCATGTTCAGTGTGTACAACAGATTATTTTAACAAAGAAGGAGCCAAGCAATTATAACAGCAACTTGGCACCAGCACTTTAAAGTTTCTCTACTTCTGGAAGCTTCCTTATCTCTAAGAAAGTTGCAATCAGTTTAGGACTAGAGTACTAACTATGCATTTTCAACTAATGATGACCATGACTTAAAATGATTGAAGATATGGCATAAAAATGCTTGGTTCAAGAATTTTTCTCATAGACATAGTAGTTATTTCTTTTTTGGACAGTTTTGTTTTAGAAAAGTTTCTGATTTTGTGGTTTGATTGTGATAATTAAATTAAGAATAGACATTTTGAGTTAGTCGACATTATAGTAATTTGGTTTTGTAGGAATTTGAATTTAGGTTGAGAAGGGTCTTATATGGTAACGTAGGCTGGTCTGGAACTTTTTATGAAGCCCAGAAAGGGTTTGAACTTGGGACACACACAGTTCTAGTTGTTTGTCATTATCCTGGTATTAATATTTAGATGGACAGATAGTAAAAAACCACTGTAAAGAAAAGAGGCTGCCTAAAGAAGATGTCCTCATCTTTACATTACTGCAGTAATGTTAAATTTACAAGGATCTTACGGAACTATGTTTTATAGAGTTCTCTTAAGGACCTCTCCATGGAGGCCAGGATTGTAAGATTTTCCCTTATCTCTGAGGAAACTGAGAATCAAGAAATTACCTGGCTTACCTAATATTACTCCTTCTACGAGGAGACAATCGAAGATATGGTTAACAAGAAAGAGCTAGCATTTTGTATCTTCTGACCTTGGGGTTTCTAACCTTCTTGAGAGGAGGTGGGGTATCATCCTTAACATATATCTAAATTGAAACCATATAAAGGATGAGCAGAGGTGAAAAAAGACCACCCCCAAAAGAAAGACAGGGAAGTACACATCTCTGCTCAATGCTAACAAATAACTGGAATTGCTTATCCTAACAGCAAATATGCTTATTAAACATTTCTTCATTAAAATTTGGATGCCATATGAATTGAAAACTACACTCATGTCTAGCTCTTACTTCCTGTCATGAGGAGCAAGGAAGATCTCTAATAGAACATGTAAAATAATATTAGTTTATTTATTATTTCAGTTAGTGAGTAATATTGTAGACCAACTCTTATGATATAATGCACCATAAATAGATTAAATCTTCCTGAAGAAACACTCAAGGGGCACTGTCTATCTTATTAGCAATGTTTGATAGATGCTGTTGTTTACAACAACATCATCAAGAGTCTTCCTTAGTAATCATTACTGTTTTGATAGAGTCTCACTATATATCAAGGTAGTCTACAATTCATGATCCTTCTGCCTTAGTCTCCTGAGTATGAGGATATGTGTATATATCAACATACTGTGATTTTTTTTCCACCTCAGAATTTTGTAGAGGCAATTGAATGATTAGGATGAATAAACAATTGTTAATGAACATCTCTAAACATGCATGATTAATACACACATTTTCTTACTGAAACCAGGATGAATATCGGGAATTCCATATGTTTCATTGGCCTACTTTTTCCTAACTTTGGTCTTATAATAAGATTCTTTCCTTCCTGAAAGTCTTTAAATATTTTTATGTTTTATTTCCAAGTCTGCAGTTGATTAAAAATAGAACTGTAGGCCTATGTATATACCAGCCTCATTCCCTCCACACATTGGCCACAATCAGTCGAATCTCCTGGAACTCTCCATCTGTGTGTCCCTGTAGCTTTCTTTCTCTCATCACACTCCCTTTACTTGGAGCTCATTTAGTTCTGGAAAGAGCTAGTTAAAGCTCTGAGTACACTGCTGTTACTCCAATCTGCCTTCCATCTTTTACTTTGCTCCTTCACATCCTTCTGGAAATGGGACTGATCCTCACAGTCCCCGGCTGTTTTCATAAAAAGTAACTTTCTGATCAGTAGGAAACTATAAAGAAAAGTAACAGTCTGTTCTGATGGCAGACACTCTTCACCAGTGTTTTTAAGACTGTGGATCAAGAACATGATTCCTGAATCTACAGAGAACTTTTAGCCATGATTAAAACTTACAATTGTTTTGGATTTCTGATATAAAAAACATTTCTTATTTTGATTTGTGATAAAAATAATTTGTAAGTTACCAATTTAATATACAATGCTAGAGGTTTTCTGAAGCATGCTGGAGGGTTAACCTCTAATATTTTAATGCTAACTCTCATTTATGTCTGTGTTGGAATTAATAGCTAAGCAAACATATGGGTTTGGAAGAGAATATGCATGTGCTATCATCCTTAATCTATACCTTCTGAGGAACAGCTTGGTACATGCGCAGAATTTACTCTTTTGAACTAGACATATTTGGTTTCTATTCTAGTTTGCTTTCTGATGCTATTATGAAATAGAGACCAAACATAGTATCTAGCTTATGTCCAGCATGTGGGACTCACTCATAATCTTCTAGCCTTTCCAAAGGGCTTGGGCAACTCTACTTCTCCAGCTCTGTAAGTCACAGCCCATACATCTTACCTTATAACTTCAGGCCAACTCCACCACACATCTGCCACTGTCCTTGAAGTCATCTCAAAGCCCTGGCATGTCTAATTAAGATGGAGTCTCCACCACAAGTAAGTCTTTACTTTCACTAAGATAATGTCCAGCCTATTCATGAAATTCAACCCTATCAACGGATCCCCATGACCCTTTCTTGCATTCAGAAACAGGACCATGTGGAAGAATCTTAAACATAACCATGCTTAGTTGCCAACTTGAGATTCAGTCTTGGACCCCCTGAATCACAGTATCTGTATTCTGACCGTGAAGAATACTTCCCAAAAGATTTTGCCTCAATAATGCTAGTCTTTTATTAATCATAGCTAATTTTTCAGTTCCTGCTAACTAGCATTCATTGTCCTAGAAAAACAGAATTTTTCACTTCCACAGATGCTTAACTGAAAATATCACGCAGACAATCCAATAGAGTCTTTACTCTCCTCACATGAATATTCCATGTAGAAGAAGAATATTTGAGGAATTCTTTAACTTTGGGTTTTGCTTTGACTTGGTTGTAACTGTGCCCTGATTATTCCTTTTTAAATTAAGCAAATAGTAACTTATCTTTTATTTTATAAAAGACCACAATTAAGAGACTTTGAATTTTAAAAAGACCTTTGGCTTTTAAAGTACTGAACTTTTTCTTTAAAAGATTGTGGAACCTTTAAAATGGGACTGTGTTTTATGTGTGATGTTCAAAAGAGATCTTGGGGACCAGGAAGGGTTATGGTTTAAGTGTTATGTTGTGCATCAAGTTGACAAGGGGTAGACTTGTAAAAGCTAATCTTGTTTTTCAACCTGACATACCTAGGAGGAGGGAAATTAGATTGAAAAAGCTGCCTTCTTCAAATTGGGGATGTTTGTGGGGTATTTTCTTGATTGCTAGTTGATGTAGAAGGATCTAGCCCATGGTAGGTGGTTCCATCCCTTGGCAGCAAGCCTGGACTATGTAACAGAGGTAGCTGACTCTGAGCCCAGAATATAATCTGGGAAGCAGTGTTCCTCTATGTCTCTTTTTCATATCTTGCCTTGACTTTACTTCTGAACTGTAACCTATAAATGGAAATAAACTCTTTCCTCCTGTAGTTGGTTTTGGTCAAAGTGTTTATCACAGCAGTAGGAGCAAACTCTTGTATTTTTCATTGTTTCTACTTTGCCTTTTACTAGCTTTGGGTAAATTACCCTAGTAGTTACCAGAGGCTTTGAACCCTGTTCCTTCACCTGTGATACTGCTATTTATTATATATGCTTGTTTTGTGGTTAGGGAAATGCAAATAGAACAATTAACTATGGTCCCTGAATTTATAAAGTGATCAATAATGGCATTACAATCTCCATAGTAGAAAGCTGGTTTACCAGAAATATAGAAGCAAGCAATAGAGATATTAAAGAGGATTTAGCTGAAGCAAATATGAACAGATTAATTGATTTAAAACAAACTGAAATATGGAGTGGCCTTTAAATTCCACTATACAGTGGTGGGTCACTCCCATAAAAACTAAGCCACTACTGAACCAGTGGACATATCTTGCAGACAGTTGGCTACTGTGGCTCACAATCAACAGCTAGGTGACCTTGATGATTCCTTTTTTTTTCTTTTTATACATATCAGACTTCATTTTTTGGGGGGTGACTTTTTGTTTTGTTTTGGCTTTTTTCAAGAGAGAAAAAGAATATGAAGTTGGTTGGGTAGAGATGTAAGGGAGTGTCTGGGAGGTGTTAGGGTAGGGAAAATAATACGATGAAACATGATATATAATTCTCAAAAAACCAAATCAAAATATTTTTAAAAACATGAGATGTTTAGGGAATTGGAAATGCATAGCCTGGAACTGAAGCAAGGTGATATTGGGATCTCCTCTATGACCTAAAACATCAGACATGAACAAAGATGTAATTGACCCTTGCAGAGGTCAAATAACAAAATCTGACAACAAGGCAAGTCAGCTGGATATAAAGGTGAATTCTATTCTAATTTCTTTGATAAACTTTATAAATATTCTGCCAAGTTAAAGCACTGGCATGAAAGAGTACCCATGTTCTCTGATTCAGTGTGATGAAATGACCAGCACATATGTGTCTATAGATCAGCACTTGCATAGAAAAGGGGCAATATTGAAGAAGAATAACAAAATGGAATAGGTCTCTTTTATGAGATAGTAAAAGCTGTCTAAAAGTGATTGTGGTGATAGTGACACATACCTGTGATTATATGCCATGGAGTGTGCTTTGCATTATTTAATCCTATAGTATATGAATTTACCTTCATAAAATGAAAAATAATAGGAGTTCAACGTAGGGAAAGACTACAAAAGCCTTGGAACATTAACATTATCCTTGGTTGTTGACCTCTCTGGAGGGTTTGAGGGACTTAGTCATAGAGGGTGAAGGCTGATGCTGGGCAGATGCCATCATGATTATTTCTTAAGTTTCTTTTTTTTTTTTTTGATTCAGGAGGGATTTATTTTATTTATTTATTTATTTTTTTTCCATACATTGTTTTGTTTTATTTTTTCCATTCAAGAACATAATTAAAGATAAAAAAAAAATTTTTTTTTTCCTTTCTTCCCCTTCTCCCGGTCCCCTCCCACTACCCCCCACCCCTCCTCCCTCCCCCTTCTTCCTTGAAAGAGGGCATGGTGCCCTGCCCTGTTGGAAGTCCAAGGCCCA